>JAOCPS010453250.1:0-11858 GCA_025505425.1 Graphium colonna
ATAATTGCATCTATCTTCTCGTCCAATGCATAGTTCAGCACGCTTTTAATATTTTCTCTTACGCAGTTCAAAATAAAGAGATCACTTTTTACAGTTTTAGATTACAATTTATTGCAGTGGCTACAATAAATATATTTATTGGGAAATTTCGGCAAAAATAGGCTCCTAATTTTATTACATAAATATAATGACAACTAAGTGTCGAGTGCTCAGAGAGCAGTAGCACATATTTGCATAATAAATTATCAGTAATACAAGGATCTGCACTAGCATAACTGTAGTTTTTGTTAGGAATAAAATCTTAATTCGATAGAAAGTTCGCAACGACCACTTACCAGCTAACTTCAGTGACTTCAGTGATGAGACCCTGGTTCTTACTTCTCTTCAGAAATGGAATATCAGTGTTATTATAATGCACCAAGCAAACTTGGGAAATCAATTTAGGCAACAACTTTGGACTTCCAAATAACATCGCGTCGTATTTATCAGGATTGGCGGTTACTCTATTACGCGACAATATTTAAATTGCCGTTCAACTTATCGATCACATCATTAAGATCACCAATGTTATTCTGAACATATATTTGTAAGTAATCCTGTATGCAGGTGATACGAACAGTTAATAAAAGACGAGATAGAGTTTATAAAAACTAAAAAACTGTGGAAGGAAATATTACGCCTTCGGTACAGATCATTATCACGACAGAATATAATCTGTGGCGTATAATGGCACAATATTAAGATTTATTGACTTAATTATTGTGCGATGCTTCGTATGACATAAACAATTCCTATATAAATCTGTTATTAAATCATTCATGGTTACCCAGTATGCGCTCCCAGTACATATGTTTGGTAAACAATTTCAAAATTGGCAAAATATCCAGTAAAGGAGCGCAATACAATAATGAATCTTATGCGTCCACCCACGTAAAAGTGTTGAGGATGATTTTTCTGACTGATTTTAGCCATGGCGACCACTTTGACTCCTAATTAGTTTGGCGCTCTTGCACTCTGTGATGGCTAATATAACCGATTTTTTAACGATTCCTTACGCTATATAAGGGCACGTGAGAACCCCTTTGTGGTTATTATAGTTGATGGCGGTTGGAGGATGGGCTTTTAATTCATCGCGTAACTATATGCTGTTTACCGTCGCCTGGGCCTTGCTGTATCGTCGAGTCTGCCACACCTTTTTATCTGTATTGGGATGTCTTCCTTACTGATAAAGGTTTTTTTACTCTATGATTTTTATCACCTTGTGCTGAGATTTTTATTACTAAGAGAAAAAGGCTATCGGCTCCCAAGAATAACCTGACTATTGCTGCAGTAAGGCGCCTTTCCATTTATCGGAGGCATCAGTGTGGATGGCAAACTCAGCATCTGCGCTAGGCTGGTTTGACATAGCAGCTTAATTACCAACTGACATACAATCATTGAATGCGGCCAAGATCTCTGGTGTTATGGTGATTTCCCGTAGATCTTTATTCCTGGGACCTGCTAAGACGGCGTTCAGCGGTCCTTGTATCGTTGATGGGAATGAAGCGGCAGTGGAAATTGCACATTTTCAGGAAACAATGCCACTTTTGGACGTTTGTGGGCACAGAGTAATCTGTAATGTCTTGAATTTTGTGTGAGGAGGAAGTGCTTTGGAACTCCTGGACCTATGAGAGTCTAAAGGTGGTGCAAGAATTGTAACGGTTTTCTATCACGAACCTCTTCGTGCGTAAGCTGCCTCATTTTATACTCCTGTGAAGCTGAAAGACCCTTAATCAACTGCGTCTTTAGCTCCTGTTACTTCCGATCAGGTGGCGGGTTAGGATTAGTTCACATCTTTCACCTCTATGGCATAGTGATGCTCTAGCTACGCCGATACATAAAAAAGTTTCGTTATGTTCAGGAAGATGCCACTAAGCGCGAATTGGCCCTCGATTTGGGTGAAACAAAGTGCTGACATGTACGGGACAAAACGGCGGCACTCTTTCAATTTTATTTAGCACCGACGTTTCTGGTTGCTTTTCGCCCAACTTCCTTTTTTTGTCGACTGCATGTTTGAACATGGGGTCACTAGTTGTGGGTACCTCAGCTAACGGGTGGTTAAGTGAAACACTCAAATAGATACCCAACAAAGAACAGTTTAATATCAAAACCAATCACAAGAAAGGGAGTTTTACAGAAAGTACACTAATTATACAGTTTAGAAGAATATACTGAAAAGGAATAATCTGCACGAATACGATAGAAAGAAATGAAAAGCAAAGCTGGTGAACAAAATATCACGAAGCTTAAAGCGCGGGAACGATGAGAAAGTTAAGCGTGACTTCGCCGAGACGTGAAGTCGAGGCATAATCATATAAAAAATCATCATCCGTCACTCCCTTTACCACACAGCCAGAAGAAAATAATCAGTTTCAGCCAGGTGGGCTTTGGAAAGGTGCAAAAAATAAAAATTTAGGTATTCAGATTGAGGAAAACTTACGGTTTCAAGATCTAATTGATGCACTAAACTCCAGGTTGTGTAGGCTCATTTACATATTTAGAACCCTTATTTTTTTTTAACGTTAGAAAAATCCTCTATGGACGGGAACACGGAACGCAATCTTCCGCGAACCCCGGCGTGGCTTTAGCCCTTTCAGGCTTCTTTCCGTAAAGTGTTAGGGCATCCAGTTCAGCCATACGGTGCTGTTCTAGCGCAGCAGATGCAACACTCCTCTAAAGCTCTCTATGGGGCGGTAGCTACTCCCACATCTAGCACCCCAGTGCTTGCTACCAGGGGAGAACGTTGCGTGCGTAGGCCAGCCTCATGCGCCTTAGTCTCGGCCTGCGGATTTCCAGGGTAGCATTTGCCTCCCTTTCTCTCTCCGCGACCTCCTTCCGGGTGATCACGTCCTGGCAGAAAGCAAGGACGGCATCCTACGACCTCTCACTGTCCGCCATCGCATAAACCACACCTGATAAAGAGAGATCGTGCCCCACAATAGCCTTTAGTTCCCGGCGCTGCTCCTCCCACGCTGGGCACACCTCCAGTATGTGCTGGGCCGTCTCTTCAGCATATACATCACAGTGGTGGCACTGCACTGTTGGTTCCCTCGCCACTACGCGGTGCAGGTACCTTCCGAAGCAGCCGTGCCCTGAAAGGACATACGTTGCTCGAAAAGAGAGGGTACCATGCCGCCGTTCTAACCACCTGCTGAGAACTGGACGTATGGCCTCAGTAGCGCGTAGGCCAGCACTGGGATGCTCCAACCTCTGCTCCCACTCGGTTATAGCTAGGGAGCGCCACTGTTGCCTACGCTCCAGATTCCTAAACGGCCGGAATGTGACCTTGAGCCACTGCCTCCACGCGCCATATATGTAATGACGCAAGGATCCTGGCTTGTAGATCCCAGGACATGGAATTAGCCAGAGCGCTCGCCGCCTCACCAGAAATCGTGCGGTAGCCCCGTATTATTCGAATGGACAACACGCTCTGTGGTTGCCGTAAAACGGCCAAAGATTGGCGACTAAGGGTGTCGGCCCACACGGGAGCACCGTACAGGGCCATTGATTGCACTACTCCAGCATAAAGGCGCCGGGAGAAGTCATTGGGACCACCAACATTGGGGAGCAGTCTACCGAGAGCTGCCGCTGCTCTTGCCACCTTAGGAGCGAGACGCTCGAAATGGAAATAAAAGTCCCACCAGTGACCTAGGACTAGGCCGAGATATCTCATAGTGGAATTGATGTCAATCATATTTAGAACCCTAAGGTATGTTGCTGACAAAATATACAAAAGTGTATATTATTCTCTGGTTCAAACACTGCTTACATATTTCGATACCTCCTGGGGTGATGCTAATAAGACCACTATCCTAGAAATAGAAGGGACACAACGTACGATACTAAAAGTCATGTATTTTTTGCCATTTCGCTTTCTTATTTCTGATTAATGCGAAAGAGCGAAGGTTCTCACCGTCCGTCAGTTGTTGCTGATGCATGCTATTTTAAAACAGCACGGAGAAACTAATAACATGTCCGAATTACATAAACAGAACAGACGCCTTGTCCCAATTAAGCAATTTGACACTAAGCTCGAGATACAATTCTCTCTCTTTTTGCCTCCTGGGAATTTTTTTGTATAACGGGGTCAATAAAATCTTTCCCATTTACTTACATACCAAGTATACGTGCAAAAACAGTTAACTTATTGGTTGTAGACACTAAATTATAATGTCACTGAATACTTAATATCCGTTCTAATATGACTATGCACGTGCACGCACGCACACACACACACACTTACACTCACGGAAACACACACATCTTAATAGTTTTTTTTGTTTGGTTTTAACTGTTTTATTATATTTATTTAATTTTTCTCTCATTAACTTACGTCTTGATGATCCTTCCGATCGATTTCAGCCATGGCGACCACTTCTACTCTTATTGGGTTCTGCGCTGATGGCTAATACAACCGATTTTTGCAACGAATCCTCGCGCACAATAAGGGCACGTGAGGACCGTTGTGGTATTTATAGTTAATAGCGGTGGGAGGACGGGCTTTAAGTTCATAGCGTTTCGCATCAAGGTTGGCTTTACGCTGATCCTCAAATTCGCTCTTTACAATCTCTCGCCATTCCGAGCGCTGTGCTGCCAAATCTTTCCACTGAGAGAGCTCTATGTTGTATCTTTTCATGTGTGTCTATAGAAGGAGCAGTCCTGTCCTGTCCTTGTTCAGAATATAACATGCGCTTTGCCACTCTCTCCCACGCCATGTGTGAAATGTAACCACAACACCGAAGCTGCCGATGATATAAGTAGCTTTCATGGTGGTACGGAGGCCCTTAAGGTGAAAGTGATCCAGAGTCCGTAAGCAGTAACGATACATACACCACGTCTCACAGGAGTATAGAAGATTTGGTAGCACAACAGCCATATAAATTGATACCTTGGTTGCTAGCTTAAGGTCGTGTGAGCAGAAGACCTTGGTACGCTGTTTTCCAAATGCGACAGATACTACACTAATCCTGATGTTGATCTCAGCATCAAGGTCCCACTTAGATGTAATAGTGCTCCCCAGATATCGAAATCTATCGACATGTTTCAGTACATCTTCACCAAGCTCTATTGCCTCTTACTCATGACCGTCGATCGTGTGTCCAAGATCATCACTTCAGTCTTCTTGATACTGTCTTTCAGGCCAAACTTGTCACAAGCTTGATGACAAACGAATATTAGCTGTTGAAGACACTCCGGGGATTCTGCTAGAAACACAAGTCATCCGCATACATGATTACGGATATCATTGCGTATGTAACTTTGGTACGCACCTTAAGTCAAACTAAATTAAACAAACTGCCATCTGTTCGGAAACGGATGCAAACTCCCTCGGAAATAGTTTGTAAGACATCCTTAACTACCACCGCAAAGTATAAAGGCAACGGTGTGGGTGCTACAACACACCCTTGTTTCACCCCACAAGTGACGGGAAAAAATTCGACTGAACGCCGTCTACAGCGACGCAGCATTGCATGCCGTTATGCAGGATCTTAAAAGTCTTACAAACTTTTCCGTGCACCCCAGATTCCCCAGAACTATCCATAGTGCTTCACGTGGCAGGCACACTGTCATAAGCTTTTTCCAGGTCGACAAAGCAGACATACAAATGACGACTTTTTTTTTCTTTTCTCTTGTATTTGACACAAGGAAAATATGGCTTCACATGTGCCACGGTCAAGTCGGAAGCCAAATTGGATTGTCCATCAGTCGATTTAGAAGAACTCTGGCAAAGACCTTTCCAAGGGCTGACAGCAACGAAATACCGCGGTAAGAATTGCAGTCCGATGGCTTACCTTTGTTCTTATACAGAGCAGTGATGCGAGACACTTTGAAATCCTCCGGGACTCGATCTTCCTCCCACATGCGAACAAAAAGTTTTCAAATCAGTGTATGCAATTCGTCACCACCGTATTTCAATCGCTCTCTCGGTATAAGGTCTACGCCAACTGTTCGCTTATTTTTTCACTCAAAGACAGATGCGGATATCCGGCTTTTTAAAAACATCGTTAAAGCCTGGGATAACACAGTAGCCGATAAAAACAAGATGCCTTGTTCAGGTGCATTTTGTGATTTATTCCAAGCTTTTGACAGCGTTCGGCATGAGAAGTTGGTAAAGACATAACACCACAACGGTAAAAGAGATGCCGCACTCAATCTTTCGACTATCTGAGCCATTGAACTCAAACGGTTGACGTAAATGGCAAGAAATTAGAATGAGGTCCCGAAGTGACCTATTCTTGCGACTTTTCTGTCCCTTATCTATGTAAATGGCCTAACTTATTTAGTCAGTAAAAGTTACGAGATAGTAATATTTTTAATAATGACACTTCTTTAATTATTAAAGTTAAACAACGTTCTTTGACTGATGATGACGTGAATATTAAAAAATAAAAAAACTTAATGCATCAAATTTAGCATTTTAAATGTACAACATCAGAAACGTAATTAATTTTTAGTTGGGTAAGTGTTATATCAGATTGACTCTACAATGATTTTAAGAAATACTATTGATGTGAAACTGCAATGGGGCTCCAATGTTAACAGACTGGTAGCTCAGCGGAATATTCAGTTAATAATATCAGATAGTTAACAGATGTACAAGGAATATGTCTAGTATATTTTAGGTATTTTCATAGCCTAACGTCTTATGACTTTCTTCCCTGAGGAAATACACCGAACATCAATACTATCTTTGTGCTTCGAAACAAGTTATCCGCGCGATTTATAAGCGTGGCCGCAAAGCTGCGAGAATTGTTTAAAGAAATAAAAATTCTCACTATCAATTATGATAACTCAAAAGTCTATATATATTTATAATTCTTTTATTGATTTTATTATGTTTATATGATGCCCACATATACCATCCTTAAATATATATTTTACTATACTTTGCAAAATGACATGACAAAATCAAATTATGGTTTTTGATAAATCGTCAACGATATTACTGTAATATATAACTTTAAATATATAATATTATATTATATAAAACCAGAAAACAACAAACGGTAAATGTAGGTTCTATAGAAACAGATAATAAAGCATTTGCACAATAGTTCAAAAATAATGTTTTGTTGTACGTAAAATGATTTAATAAAATTGCTGGTCCCTACGATTTAACCTGCATAACATTTCCTTGTTTTTGAAACAATTCAGTGATGCTCAGCTTCTATTGATCCTCGCGTCGCTGCCTCGATAAATGGGATATCCAACACTTAAATTAATATTACCTGAGATTAGCACGATTATCTAAACAAATAAACAAACTATTGATCATTATAATATAAATATATATTTTTAGGTTACATAAACATTACAATTCTATAAGCCCGTTTAATTAGCAATATTATACTAATTAAACGGTCATTTAGAATTGTATACAATGGACTTCCGCAAAGTAACGCCTGATTCTAATAATTACATAAATATTCTACAAATACTTCGATTTCAAAATCTGGCCGTACCTAAAAGGTATAAGTTACTTATCCGGATTATCCCTAACGGCTCTAAAACCGCTGATGTCCAAGAACGTTAATAAGACTTAGAAACACCTTGACAAAATAAACGAACAGTTTATATATTTAAGTTTATATAGTTAGAATGAAATTATACTGTAAACATATTTTTATTACTGAAGTTATTAAAAGTAAGAGAAATTAAACTTTATTGTTAATTTTTTCACAATTTTATGCTGGCCTAAGGTTTACATGTATTCTGTTAAATCTATAGTGCTTACTTCATGTTGATAACAAACAGCGCCTTATCAAATAACAGCTTTATTTATGAATAAATTCCTGGTTGGTAATTCTAGCATCCTTATTTAAATTTTATAAATGTGAGTTTGGTTTTTTCTACCCTTCCATTTTACAAGTTACATGATGACTTTCCACATCCTACACCAGTCCATGAATTCTTGCCCATATTGGCAAAACAAATTTCAATCAATGTATAAAATTCTTTGTCCTTTAGATAAATCACAAATGAATAATTATTTAAAATTTAATCAGGTTAAAAAGTTACAATCCTTCAGTTTATTTATGAAAAGGAATATTTTATTGAAAAGAAACAATATCACAGATAACTGTAAGAGCTTGCACCGAATTTCATTTATATATGATTTTAACAAATTTAAGTTAATACATTTAATATAGAATCGATGTAGGATAATATATTTATGATATTTTGCCCCTCCTCCTCCTCTATAGGTGTATATATGGGAAAGGAGCGGGACAAGAAGAGGGAAGCAATGTCCATCCAACAACCCGTAAAGTCGTGCATATTTCTTTTTATAACAATCTTGGGTAAGACGGTTAAAGCAGAGTCAGTTCAAATACAAATTTAAAGAGTGGGTTAAAATCAAAATATTTTATAGTGTACAAAAAATACTTAGCAAAAAACACCTTTTAATTGCTGTCGTTCTTATATAATGGGAAACCCCTTTATAATTTATTCTTTGTAATACAAAGAGAATCTTGGTACTTGTTTTACCACTACTATGTTCTGAAATTTTTTCGGATACTTCGTGTTTTTGACATTTATTTTGAACAATTTTGAACGTCTGTTTTTATTACTTTTATTTAGCGCATACCAATATTTTACATAAAAATAATGATGATTGGACAGTGATTTATGAATAATTTTTAATGAACTATGGCAGAGGCATTTATATATTGTATTTCGCACTCCCTTTAAATGTAAAGTGTATTAGAACTGTTGACCTCTGCGTAGCCATACACTGCAAATGAATAAATGGAATTAGGGTGGCGGTAATTCCCCGGGCGAACACAAATCTAGACGTGCAGGAAGAGCTGAGAAAGAATGTTATACTCTACCAGCTCATATGTTATATAGCGAGGCGTGGCTACTATGAGATAAAATGAAGGTAATTTTTTTTATAATATATTCGTTTATTTATTCCCTTACTCTTTCAGAACTTATTTATTTTATTTTAATATATAATAAATATATCAGTTCATTAATAAATATATATTATTAAAATTTCGAAATGATTTGAAATTTAATTGCTCACAAGAATTTTATTTTCTTAATAGTCGCATTATTTTATGTGTCATTTACTTCAATATTTTTATCTAATCGGCCTTATTACAAAAAAATACTGAAAATAGTCCATTTTACGGTACTGTAAATATGTCGATACTAGCGTAGGGATCTAATTATTTAACCTCCCATACGGGGTTAAATTAAACAATTAGATCCCTAACCTTTCGGTATGAACCTTGTATTTACATTTTGTAAACTTTTGTGATATATTTAATCAGAAACACTTACATTAAGTATTTCTATAAAAAATATCATAAAACACAATTTTCAAGTGAGACAAATCCTTTTTCCATTTGTATGAAACATTTTTTTCTGAATTTGGAGTTTGTGACTTGATCGCCGTATACAGAGGAGAGAAGTAGTGAACTCTTTATGTGGAAAGCTTAATATCTTTTCACAGATTTTGCTGCACTTCTACGGTTGTGCTCGTCCGGGGAAGTACCACCGCGCTTTATAAAGTCGGCATTAAATAAAATATTCATGACTTTTGGGGATGCCGGGTGGCCATTTATACTCCTTTTTTTTCCTATTCCTATCCTCTGCAAATCCTTATTCCCGATCCAATCCTATCTAATAAACCTATTCTCTCCAATATCCCAGGTTGTCAACTCACTCGCAACTCTATATTTCAAACAATACAGTATATAATGTCAATAGTATGTTCGGCAATGGAGTACCTAAGGGTGATTTTTAAAATGTATTTCATTTGTAGTACAATAACAACAATAAATTTAGGTCTACAACTATTTGGAATATTCTAGAATTCAAAATTTTAGGCCTTACTAAGAATATGAAATATACTTTTTAAATGTGATTAAAGTTTTACTCTAGTCCATAGCACTACATGGCTAACTTATTAACTATTAACTTATTTTATATAAGTACAAAAATAATTAAAAAGCCTAAGAACTACCCTTACTTCAATTATCAAATAATTCTACTCCTTCTTTTATCAAAATAAAATAGTTCATATTTTCTATTACTTAGAATCATTATAACTATAGATAATATTTATTTTTTACATATTTCACCTAAAAGTTACAACATTTTTGTAATACTCTGATTAGGTCATACGTAAAAACAAGTTAACAAGTTGGTAAATTGGATTATCCCCTATGGAATATAAATACCGCTGATATTCGTGAGCATCGATCATGTTTCCAATCTTAGACTATCGAGACCGAGTGATCTTTTTGTGTTAATGAGTTTTATATTTTAACTAAAGATATATAAGGTGTTATGAATATGTTTAAAAAAAGGGGAATACTATTTAATTTATTGCTTATTTTTATTCTGAGTTATTTCTTATTAATACATAAAAGTTCATGTATCAATGTTTAATATAACAAATAAAGACACTAAAAAATATTTCCTATGCTACTTACACTGGCTATATCAATGCAATATAAATAAACGATAGCATTTAGGAACAAACGGTTCTGCTTATGTCAGACATCCATAACATTTGTACTAAAACTGCAAGGAAAAGCTAACAAATCGTTTAGTTATATTATTTATTTTATTTTATAAAATAATATAGATACTGAAACACTGTAAACAAAAATTCCGACAAAATAAATTAAACTTATGTGCTTTGCAGTTCTATTTACTATTTAATTTAGCATGCACTTGAAAAAAAGGTTATTTATTTTTATTCTAGAGAAAAAAATCCTTTTTTTCATTACTTTTATTTGAAGATAATAAAAATTAAATATTAATAATATTTAGAAATTCGCTATCGCCTTCATCGACAGTAAAACTAAAACATACAAAGATAACAGCAACAAGAAGATGTTCACTCCTAAGAAACAAACTGGATTTTGTGAAATAAATTTACTGTAGAATATTGGATCATTCACTGCCAAAACTGGAGTTTTTAAATGACAGAGATTTATTTTTCGAAATAATGCATTTTAAAAATTTAAGTAAACGTTGCAGTTAATTTCAAAGCTTACAGTGTTACTACTGATATATAACGGTCATTACTAGGAATGAAATTGAAATTACTCTTCATCCATTTACTGTTAATTACGAATTGTATCCGAAACTGATCTTTGTTAAATTGCAATAAATCTATCTAATCGCCCGATAGCAATTGCGCTATGCGACAAATTTATTACCGAATAAGATATATTGACGGGCTTAGATCTTAAAGCTGATTTTGCACTCTAAGTACGCATCATCCATAGAGCTTATACTCAAGCACAATGGTTCTGTTCGGCTATATGTGGACTATTTCTATGAGAAAACAATTAATAACAGAACAGTACCCACATTCCAGAGTGAACGAATTAATATCTAAATTCAGGCCACGTATATTATTATCAGGAGGACACGTGTACTTAAAAAAAATCGGCCAAGGGCATGTTGGGCACGCACATGGAAGGGTTCCGTAGCCATACGATGGTCCGTCCGACCGCTGGACAAAATAAATACGAACAAATTTTATTTTGCACTAAATACATGAATCATCGTTTTGTTAGGACGACTGTTAGTACACAAGTTTGTCGAGTTGTATAAAAATATCCATATATGATATCGAATTCGCTATAATTTGCATTCAATGCTATGCAGATGACAGTACAAAGTACAGCCGGGCAAATATTTCTCAGGACCACGTCAACGAGTGCCGGAACAAACTTGTGTCTGAAAAAAATTCTGCCAAATCTCGGATTGGGGTCCACTAAATCTAGTCCAATTTAACCCACAGAAGACACAAGTTTGCGCGTTCACCGCTAAAAAGAAACCCTTTCTCGTAT
>JAOCPS010453361.1:0-11858 GCA_025505425.1 Graphium colonna
AATAAATATGTGTTGTTAGATCATACGTAATTTTCGTGTATTTAGAAAAACATGATTATCATTACATGGCTAAATAGCCAAACGACCAACTGGTTAAAGTACGATTTTCAGAAAATGTATACTCACAAATTTCTACAAACTTTTAGATTTAAATTGATAACAAGACTAACGCTGATCCGTTAGAATAATACTTAGTAACAATGAAAAGTTTTTGTATTTGTTCTTTTTGAAATTCTATTAGTGTCTAGTGTCATATAATACGTAATTAGTATCTAGTGGACAGACACAAAAGAACTAATGGGTGCCCGACTGGTCAGAGCAGACCCTGCAAAGAAAAATGGCCCTTTAGGTGTAAAGCAAGATTTTTTGTTGATAGTACCATATAAGCGTGGTGTCTTGGGTTTATTGAGTGTTCTCACTATACATATGTGCGAGGTGTGCAGCCTGTGCAAAACAAGATCAGGTCATTAAGACAAACAACTATAAGAGATACATTCTGAAAGATAGCACTACAGACATATATATGTAAGTAGTGCTATCTTTCATAATGTATCTCTCCTTAGGATGGCGACCTGCTTTACATGGAACAGGTCGCCTTCCTGAGTAGTTTCTTTGGCACGTCATCTCTGGTTGTTTTCTTATACCCAGTATTTGCACAAGCATAACCTAGTAGCCAGAATTGGCCATTAGGAAATCACTCCGAAATACGATCTCTAGGAATAAAAATTCCCGTATTACAAGTACGGCGGAAGTGGCGGAAACCGTGCTCGAAAATGAGCGAGCAGGCATATTTGAGTCCAACCCATCGTTACGATTAGGACGATACTGGCGAACAATTCAGATATTATGTTTGGTCGACTTGACGATCCCATTTGACACAAACTTTGTAAAAGCTGAAACAGAAAAGTAACAAAAATATACGCACAGGTTAATTTCAGTGAGCCTCTCACAATATTTGAGGCGACTGGGGTTCCATGACAGCGCGCTTCTCACTCAGATGCCTATTCTATTAGACAAAAATGCATGAATAAATTTGTAAGAACTTTATACAGATAGTTAGTATAACAGATAGTTTAATGTTAACACAGTTAGATACGAAATAATTTCACAAAATTAAAATAAATTAAGCATGTTATACCAAGTGGATCAGCTTGTTACATATTGGTGTGGTGCTTCTTTTGTTTGTGATGGCCTTTACAACTTTCCATAATTTTTTTGAGATTTTACCGACCTTGATAAACTCCACTTGTTCGTAATCTTTTTCCGCTTTTCTTCTTAAATTTGTACCGAAATTTCTATTTCTTTTGTAACATGTTAAAATTATTTCATTTTTAGGGTATTTCCTACATTTTCTGTGTAAATTATCACGGTGACGCAAACATTAAAGCAAACCTGGAATTATCCACGCTTTAAGCGGTTGTCTTATGCGTGATACAAGGCATGTTTTTGTGTTTGAAAATGTCTCCAGTGTTAATAATGTTTGGAAACAATTTAAATTAGTCTGACGCAAGACCAAAGGACTATATGGACGTAAATATGTCTGAGAACGCGTAAGGCCGATAGTCTGCGAAAATGACAATCTCTGTTCCCAAAGTAATAGCTTAGCAGTTATACTCGGAAATAACAGGTTCAGTGACTTTTATTTTGGATTACGTTTCATTAATATAAAATACTTCTCCATCATTTTGGTTAAATGTGTTAAAGGTTACATAATGATTGTACCCTTTTAACGTTAGGATACTTCTCCTAAGACCGAAGACCGAGGACTACTCATAAGACCATAATATGTTATATACTCGTATGAGTAGATAAAAATAACGGACAAGAAACCAGGCCTCATCGTAGACTTAACGCTCAAATGATCCCTGATTGATAGATATCCTTTACCAAGACGGTTATATTTTACATATACTCTTCTAGATACGTCAATCCTTAAAAAAACGACATGCGAAAAGCTTATTTTAATATACCTATGTCACCGGAGGATATACCTAAAACAACCGTAACTACCCCATTTGATTTGTTCGAATTTACTAGGATGAACTTTGGTGATATATTGGAGCTCAGGACTTCCCAAAGTTAATAAACTATGCACTCAGAAATATAGATTTTGCATTTCCCTACATATATAGATTACATAATTATTAGGTCAGAATCCAAACAATAACATATGAAACAACTGGAGTTAGTCTTAGAACGACTTAACACTTATGATCTTACGATAAACAGGGAAAGATGTGAATTCGGAAGACCGGAGTTCAATTTCCTAGGCATAAGTTAAGCATAAAACCCAGCAAAGAAAAATAAAACAGACGTTTCTTAGGAATGATAAATTTTTACAGGCATAATATTTCTGAAGCCACTGAAATTCAAGCTCCATTAAACACGTTCTTACCTAACTAATAATTCAAACGCTATAAAACTATTATTAATTGGGCTGAAATTGTGTTAATACCGTTCCGCCAAGCATTAATAATGAATTTTAAGACAAATTGATTTTATTTCCCTATTTTGTGATGAAATTCAATATATAGATGGTAATAAAAACACAGTTGCCCACTTTAATAGATCACAAATAATTAAGATCACAAATTTAATTAACTTAGAAGGACTGAAAGCTCAGTTTAAATTAATCTCCAATGTACAATTAATCGGGGAAGCATCAACTGATATATTCATCGATATTTACCTTTACGCTTTCGAGAACTCGCAATCAAAGTAATTCTTAGTACGAGTCACTCGAGTATCGCAAGGACAAAACCGCAGTTGAAAATAGATACTTTTAGCCTTATATGAATACACCTGGGTGTCTAGAAGTTGCAGTTGGCTAGGCAATTCACTCCAACTGTGACCTTTCAAACCTTTAAAATACACTGTTGTGAAGTGTAAGTTTTATTGCTATAAGATATAAACGAAATGTTTCTCTAAAAGTCAATTAATAATATTTTAATTACAGGCGGGCAATTTTTCTTGGCACTTTATAAAAAATTAATTACCCCACTTTTAATAATACTTAAAACATAGATTTTAATTATCTTCATTATCGATGTACTAATTTCGCAGCCGAATACCATACTATGAGCTACGTTTTATAACATTCGTTTGGAGACCCCCTTTCTCGCTTCAAGAAATAACCCGGTCAACATTTTTTGCAAGTTCCCTAGTGATGATGCTATGAGAACTGCGACGTCAGCGTAATTAAGTTACGCCCATTGATTTTTACTTCGCAGTCGAAATCTTGTAACACCGCTGTCATTATGACATTGAAGTAAAAAGTGAACAACGTTGGCGACAAAATACAAGCCTGTCGAACACCTCGCTCAATGTCAATCTCTTCCGTCACTTCATTTTCTATCCGGACATTAGCATTTTAGATAAAACACAGGCTCCAAATTATTCAAATACATTTGGTACCTTAACTGACGACATATAAAAGTCCTAGAAGGTGTAAGTGTAGAACTCTGTCAAAAACTTTTCGTCGTCAAAAAGCAGAGAAAGACATCTTGTTGCATATCCCTGGACTTCTGTAACACTGTAAACCTTTTGTGAAAGATTTTTCTGAAGTAAATTACTAAAAAGTTAATTTAAATATTTTCTCACTATTCTGCCTTCGAACACTTGCGTGTTTTGGTCTCGTACAAAATCTGTAAAAGAGAAGTTCTGTACGCAATCTTTATCACCTTTGCAGAGCGGTTATGACTAACTGGCTCACATCGCTAATGACAAAGCCGATTTCCTGTACATTATTTAGACGTCGAACTCTGTGTAGGTTTTAGACGATTGAAGTAACGCACAACCATACCACGATGTCAATACTCTGCGCACGAAATACGCTTTCATTGGAGAGTGCAGCCCTTTTCTCCCAAGATAAAAAATATTCTGAAGACGTTGTATTCGGCACTTTTACACCTTTGACATGGTCTCAAAATGTGCATAAGGGATCGAGAAGACATAAAAGACCTTAGCAGTAAACTTAAACTTAGCCGAGACATTCGATTGAGTATGGCGCAAAACGCTTCAAAATTCGTCTTATGAGCTGAGAAATTATTCGAATGTATGACTACCTTACCCGAAGATATCTTTAGGTGGTAGAGCATAACATCTTTTCACAGCTTTTGCTGCACTTCTACGTTTATACTCACCCGGGGAAGTACCACCACCCTACATAAAGTCGGCATAAAATAAAGTATGCATGACTTTCTGGGTTGCCGTATGACCATTCCTTCCCTCTTCTTTTCCCACTCATTTCTCTTATTTCTCTTATTCCATATCTTTAGTATATTCCCGACACGTTCTATCCACTCAACATGTTTTCTCCAATTTCCCAGGTTGATAATGCTCAGGCAACTCTCCGGATGTTGTAAGTGTCCATGAATGACAGGATCACCTAACATCAGATGAACCGTCTCCTCATTTGTCATCCATTCCATAAAAAAAATATCGGAGCACTAAAGTCATTGTCGACGGTGCTTCGACGCCTAGGATACCTAGCAACCTACAATGCTGAATGCTATTAGACACACAGTTTTCTAAATATTGCCACAGCCTCGATCGAAATTGGTGTCAACTTATTAAATGATGTGCATATCCGCAGTCACTTGGAGTCAAAGGCAAATTGGCTTCGAAAAAATATAGCGTCCTTAGAAGAGCGAGACAGTATTTCCATCCCCCAACATGTAGCTTCACAGAGTATAAATTCCACAATATGAAAAACTGTTCTCATTTTTGGCTTTTTTTTCA
Organism: Graphium colonna; assembly: GCA_025505425.1. Lineage (NCBI taxonomy): Eukaryota > Metazoa > Arthropoda > Insecta > Lepidoptera > Papilionidae > Graphium > Graphium colonna. The sequence goes on from JAOCPS010453361.1 coordinate 4,741, forward strand.
TATAAGAAATTCAGAAAACGAGAACCTATCTCAGGGGGTAAGATCCTGTTATGTCGGACTATTACCGAGTAAAACCTTTACGATATTTCACCTAGGCGCATATCGGCAGAGTTACGGAACAGTTACGAACAGTTCTGTAACCCAACCAGCGATGGCAGCCTAAGTATCCTCTCCTCGGAAACAACTCCCCTCTCCTTCAAGGCAAGATATACTGTGACACACCTTTCTATATGGCCTCTGCTAGTAGGTGCCCAAGGCATTAAGGGCGAGGAGAGCAAGTGCCATCGAACCACCAAGTGATTCCAACCCACGGCGATGTTGATTTACTATGATATGTAAAAAAAATACGTAAGTATCGACAGTATTAATCCTACACATATAAGTGGGCAAAATGTTCTGCTACGGCATAATATACCTTAAGCTAAAGTGTATTTTTTTTTAATTATACACTTGAATTGATCTATGGCAGATTCAATACAGAGTGCCGAATTTTTATTGTTCTTGCGAATACCTTGCCCCATAAATGATTTGTATATGTTTTATAGACTAAAACTTGGGTTATTAAAATTGTCATTATTTCTTCTATTGAATTTAGAAGTATTACACTTTTTTATACATAACTGAATGTTTTGACAGGCAAATGCAATATCATAAAAGTTGTATTGCAAAGCCACTGTAAGTATACCGATTTCTTTAAAAACATCTCGCAGGGTATTTCGGACTCCAATATTGTATAAGTAGAATCGGATAGCTCTTTATTGAAAAATACAACAATAGCGGCTTTTATCTTAGCCGCTGTTGTATTTGTTATTATAAAACAATATTTATCTTTACTACCATACAGCAAAATACAGTTGGATATGATGCTATGGAAATGACTTAAATAAAAAAGTCTAGCAGTATAGGCGTCCTTTGTCTACCTTATTTTTCGAGCTGCGAAGACATCGGCGCTTAATCTACCAGCGAGAGATTAAATGTGAGGGTTCCATTGAAGACCTGAATCTGGTCTGATCCTCACTCAGACACATCACCCTGGATTCCGAAACATAAAGGATTTCTTTCTTTAACATGAGATTTAAGTCATAATTATTAACTTTCCAAAAAATTATAAATTTCACAACTACTACTTATAAAGACTTTGAACGACTTTGGCAAAAACCGTCTATCGAGCCTAAGCCTATACACTATTGAATATTATGTTCTTCGTTTTGATTTTACGACAAATAAAGCTCGCAGATTTGTTAACATGGTAGTTTTCATTTCATTGTATTTGACTTTAACTAGTTAATCTTTGTAAAAAATATAAATGTAGACAATAAATTGAAAGACTTAACATAACATTTAGGTGCCTCTGCGCCCACCTCCAAATCCGTTCCTAACAATAAATCACAACACTTTTATGAAATTTTCCTGGGACCCATTTCTTTCAATACTTTTATAATCTTAAAGATTGGCAAAATCTCTGGCATCACGATGATAACTACTTATCACCAAAAGAACGGCTTGCTTGTGTTTCCTCTTCCTGTCCTTTGTGGACAAAAAAGTATATATATTAATTTTTATCAACTTACCTTAGTAATCTACTAAACGTCAATAATCACTAAGTAACAGGATCTTATCTAATAAAAAAAAAAGATTGCTAATGTACGTAACAGATAGCAATCTATATTTCTATCAAATAAGAAAACGTAAATAGGTATTCATAAGGTCACGCGTATTCAAGCCAACACTTCATTATGTACATAATAACGCTTGTAATCTTCATCAATACGAAATGGGTTACTGCTGATTTCTGACTCATAAAGCGTAAAATAAAGCCGACTTAGTTCATTAAAATATACAAGCATAAGCGATATGAATTAATTTAACAATTTGGATGTTTCACTTAATACTTAATTATCAATAACATGTAATCTTGCTACACTTTCTAACAGCTTAAATTCTGCGAGGAGACAGTAACTGATGAGCATGTTAAATGTTGATGCTGCGCCTGATCTCTCCTGTTGTGTCAGATATACACGCTGTTGCGCTATGAGAAAGAAGAAAAGAAAAGGAGAGAGCAATTGTGTCAGCGCTTACACTTGTGCACCATAATATCTCCTTCTAAGTTGACTTCATTTTAAGCAGATCGGCCGCCGTGGGTGAAATTCGGTCAGATTTCAAATTGTGCACATATTTTCTTTTAAAAAAACTTACATAACATAATTTTTTTTTGTTGTAAAAATTTTTTTTTTGTATATCAGTAAGTTGCTCTTAATTTATTCAACTACTAAACGTCATCGTATTTAAAGTACTATGCTTAGTTACAAGTTTTAGGTAAGTTATAGGTACAAGTTAGTTACAAGTTTATGCTGAAGCATTTTTCTTTTTATTGTTTTTCCTTTGACCATAACATATATGTTTGCATCATTGTTACTTAATGACCTAAAAACGGATGAATGGATTGATGGATTTATCCAAATCTGAAATTTGAATTTATCCAAAGTTTGAAACAAAGACAGTTTATTAGTTAGATTAACACACATAGAGAATGAATTTCATTCAAATCTAAAATGATAATCATGCTAGTGCAACTGTGCTGAGCACTTAGTTGTATGTATAGTAAAAAGAATATTCTTTATTCAAATTCAAAATATTTACAGACGTTTCCAGTACCATAATAATATGAAAAAAAATCAGAAAACATGGACAAATTGAAATTACGGACCAACATTATCCCAAAGTCGTTACGCCAGGCCCATATTTTGAGGACTTCTTGGAAAACAACCATTTAACCCGATTGAATTATTAGGAGACAAATAGGATTAAGAATAAATATTAACGTATGTTTTTGTAGCACAGCACGGCAAATGAGCGCGGCGGGCCACCTTTAGCTTGGACTATAGCAGCGCGTGGCGCGTCTCGTTTGCTTATCGCACGTGGGCGGTTGAATTTTGTGTAGTCTTTATACTTTCTTGGCTCCAATACGCTGCACGCTATACTCGCGCAAGCACATCAGCTTTATATACATTACCCACAGACATCAACAGCGTGCAGTCTAGGAAATCGCAGTGTTAAAAAAATCTTTTTTGTACGGCAATTGAGGAAAATACTCCTCCCGTAATGGGATCAATAGCTACCTTTTTAGTAAGGCCTATGGACTAGGGGACCTTTAGTTTTTGGTATCTGTATATTTCTTACATTTGTAATTCAAATTTTGATAAGACTACATATTAGGTAACACTATAAATTTACATTAGTGTATCGAAAAGAATAAGAACGGAAAACTTTAACTACATATATCCTTTTATAAATGTTAAAAAGACTATCTAAGCTGTTTTATACGCCGTTATATCTTAAATAACAACTCTACTGGGTAGAGCTTCCCGTGAGCTAAGGTTCCCTTTCGGTGGCTGGAGAGGCCAATATTTAAAAAAATCATTAATTCGTGTAGTTCGATAGAATGTTTATTTATTAAAGCAAATCATATATGTTTATCTTGATACAAATGTTAAGCCCCGTTGTCGACAGATCTCATCAGATTTATAACTTTATCGTACAACAATGTTTTCGCATCTATACCCCATAAGTAATCCAAGTGAGTGAATGATGGTATTTTCATCAAGACCCCCGCATCCAATTCACTAAACAATCGATTGACATCTTCTATTTGAGACAAAGGGTCATTGTCAGAATAGTGTAAAAAGATGGGCACAACAATCTTTGACACGTCGTAACTAGGTGGTGTCCGACTGCCGTATTTTATCAAATTCGCTATCCAGCCGTGGTCGTAGCGACGGAATTCCTTTCCAGCGATACCCTGACCGTAATGAGCGAACTGTCTAACAGATGATCCCGCTGGGGAATGACCTGCTACTACCGGAAGCATAGTCTGAATGGGAAAAAAACGTATCAACAAGATTATTTTCACAGAAAACTATAAAAAACGACTTTAATCGAATTGCCTTGAAAATTTGCTTTCGATAGCATATTTTTGCGTGATTTTTATTTACAATTTACAGGTACATTTTTTTTGTTATTTAGTCCTTTATTATATATGAGAATATAATAAAAATTTTTGCCCTTAGAAAGATTAGCAAGGCAATAGTTGACCTAAATCATTTACTGATTTGCAATCCTATGCCAGTAAATTTAGGAAAAGATCTTGTGTGACTTCAAGCTCATGTGTATAAGACAACTACAAGTCAAATCTGTATTACTTAGGATGGAAATGTAAGCGTGAAAGTTTTATTGCGTTTCCCACTTACTGCATTATGCTGGTCAGGATTGTATCCACCAATGAGGAATACAATATTGCTACAAATGTCCTGCGTAATTGCGGCATCCCGGCAAAGCGCTTCTCCGGCCCAAGTCATTATGAGAGTATTGGGGAAGAACTCACCGATGCCAATAAGTGCCGCCAGGGACTACAACATTAGAAATTATTATAGGGCTAATAGGTAAGGCTAATTAAACTCTTAACATAAATATCTACAATTTGGCGGTATATTATTAAAATTCGACATAATATAAATCGACATTTATTCCCATTTCAAAATAACCCAAATAGCCCTCGATTTATGGACAATGCTTACATGAAGGAATGAGACGAGCCAGTTCAAAGCACATTCTCCGAACGAACTTCTTCTTAACGAATATTTGTGATAGATATTTTCATGTGTGATAGAAAGAATTAACGAACAGTTAGAAACTGAGTATTACCTATGTATGCATTACAAGTTACAATATGCGTAAGCTTATACACGCCTTATAATAACACACACCTGTTTCAATTACATGCAACTATATTAATAAATATAGTATTCCTGGTAATAACTGATAGCCGCATCATATCGTAGATCCTCCAAAACACTGAAAGGTTACATTCGCATTGCTCACTAAGCTCCCGGAAGCCTCACATACAATACGGTAAAGCTAAAATAATTTTAAAAGCACTGATTCCTGTCTATTAAAATCGGGTATGTAAAGCATAACATCTTTTCACAACTTTTGCTGCACTTCTGCGGCCGTGCTCGCGCGGGGAAATACCACCGCCGTTCATAAAGTCGGCATAAAATAAAGTATGCATGACTTTTGGAGATGCCGGATGGCCATATCTACCCTTTTCCTATTCCTATCCCCTCCAAATCCTTAATCCCGACCCAATACTATCCAATAAACCTATTCTATCAGATATCCCAGGTTGGAATGTTGCGAGTGTCTATGAGCGACGGGATCGCTTACCATCAGGTGAACCACCTGCTCGTTTGTCTTCCTTTCCATAAAATATAACATATTTATACTTATTAACGAAGACAAATATAAAATAAATTACACAAACATAACCGCAAATACAGGTACATTCTCTCTTCTTTTCTCCACCATTATGGAATGAATACGATACGAAATGAAAAAAATATGTTGATACCAGCGAGATTCTAATCTAAATTCACCGAGTTTAAAACCATATACAAATTTAATTAAAAAAAGTATTTACCTCAAGGCTACTTGAGAACGGAGATATGGCGTTTAATAGAGGACTCTTATTATGGGCCATGTAAGCAACGGGGGCGAATGAGTGCATCGCAATAATCTTTTCATTATATTCTGGTTGAAGAGAAAGCATCACGTAAAATGATGTAGTGCCTTGTGAGTGACCAATATAATGAAGTTTGTCTTTGCCCGTATATGCTAGTGTATAATCTATCATAGTTGGCAAATCTATATTGCCTATTTCATCCCACGAAAATTCCCAAAATTTCGTGTTAAGTATTGCATCAGGGTTCAAACTTGTGTGCTTGCGTGAATAATGGTTACCGCGGGCATTTCCCATCCACACGTCAAATCCTTCCTCGGCGAGAATATATGCTAAAATGTAACACCACATTAAAGTATACACGCATAATGCAATAAAAGATTATTCATTTGTCCTACTACTATACCTACTAAAATATTTATTTGTTATATTTTTGTAGTGTTCCATATTACTATTAATTGTTTTTTCCGGGTGACTGATAACTCACTAACGATATTAAAGGTGAGCACTTGGAACTCGCTTTTTATCATGTTTATGTAATAAAATTAGAGGCATAGTTTTCGATCAAATTTTCCAATAAATAGATAAAGTGTTGATACTCGGAGCAGAGCTCGATCAGCTGCACGCGGTCGTCGGCCCCCCGAACGCCCGGGACTCCAGCCACGCCGTATCCGCTATGATAAACATGATTTATGTAACTTGTAGTAAATTAGTATTAAATCAATATCTTTTTTTAATAATATTTATATTCTTTATATATGATATCCATATATAACCTCTTCGAGAATTGAAACTAACTCAGACGCCCTGTACACAATATATTGTAAATGTCTTAATTTTAAAATATAAGGAAGTTATTGACGAACTTTTTCTATGAAGCAAAAAATATAGTGTTTACCTAATGCAGTTCCTGGCCCCATAATAACCCAATCCGCCGACGAACATAACAGGCCATGCATCAAAAACACAACAGGTTTTGTTGAATCTGGTTGATTATTGGAGTCCCGGCCATAGGGAATGCGATGCATCTGCAGAATATATCCATCTGATGTGACAACGGTGTGCTCCTCCAACGGATAGTTGTATTTTCGAACTAGTTCAGGCTACAACATTTAAATTAAATTATAAAAAACCGGCTAGTTTAAAATTTTGTTAATCTATACTAATATTTTAAAACTAAAGAGTTTTTTTGTTTAAACGCGCTAATCTCAAGAACTTCTGCTCCAAAATAAAAAATAATTTATTATTGGATAGTAGGAGGAAGTATATAGATTGTATACCATCACACCTATTGGAGCAAAGATCAAAAATAAATATGTTCCGAAAACTGAGATAAGGAGATGTTTCATTTTGAGCTATTTTGTTTACGATTGTAGAGAAAATTATTACAGGTGGTAGAGCATAACATCCTTTCACAGCTTTTGCATCACTTTTACGGCCACGCTCGTCAGGGGAAATACCACCGCCCTTTATAAAGTTGGCATAAAATAAAGTATGCTGACTTTTGGGTACGCCGGATGGCCAGGTCTATCCTTTTCTTTTCCTCCTCCTCTCCCCTCCAAATCCTTAATCCCGGTCCATCCTCTCCCACCAACCCATGGTA
>JAOCPS010453581.1:0-11856 GCA_025505425.1 Graphium colonna
CAGCCCGCATTGCCCTAATCCAACCAAGAAAAAATAACACAAAGTCATTGTCCCCTCGCGGGAATTGAACCCAAGACCTCCGGTTTACAAAGCAAGGGCCCATACCGCTAGGCTACGGAGGCGGTTAAATCACACTAGAGAAGTCAAAAGAGCATTACCGTCTTTTTATATAGGAATTCGTTCTTGAAATTCCCTAATTCATATTGGTCTTTAATACCGCTTGAAATATTTCGATTCTAAGTAAAACATTTAATTTTATTCATTTGTTATTATAATCGAAAAAAGCTGCCTCAAGACACGATATGATTGCCCGATTATAAATGACTTTCATAATTGCTTTGTCGAGTACAGTATTACTTGACAATAAACAGTTTGACCAAATCATCTACACATTTTCACAACATTCAACGTAGATTAGACATTTTTAAATTAAACAACTTTACGGATTTTATCGCGGTTTATTTTTAAATTTTATCACCCGACGATTTCGAACTCTTTACAGCGTTCATGGTCACGGGTAGGACCAAAAATTCAACGTAGATATTAACTACAAAAAAGAGGAGGTTCTCAATTCGACTGTATGTTTTTTTATGTATGTTTTATTTCTTCTCAGCAAGCTTTCAAGTGATTTTCAAAAGTAATGATAAATAATAAATATTATTTATTCTCTCTTCACAAGGATATAATAGTGTCTGAAAAACCGATACAAGAAATCCTTAATCCTTGGTTAAAAGACTAGTTCCTGAAATAGGTTTCTATAGGGACCTGTGCCGCAGGCAACTAGTATTCAATCGGATGGACTTACGGGATAAATGCAGTTTTTATGAAGATCGATCCAACGATTTCGAATTTATTATTTAATAAAAAATAACTGAATTTTCTATAAAATCTGTTTTCTATAAAAATAAGTATTTGTTGTTATTTATTTACTTTTAACCTCATGCATAAATATGCCAAACCATAAAGAAAAGATATGTTTTACGAAATTGATGATAAGCGAGCAGACGGTTCACCTAATGGTAAGTTATCCTATCGCCCATAGACACATGCATCCGAAGCCACGTGAGTGCATTGTCAACCTGGGAATTTGGATAGAATAGGTTTATTGGATAAGATCAGGGCGTAATTAAGGATTTGGAGGGGAAAGGAGTGGGAAAAGAAAAGGGTAGACATGGCAATCCGGTATCCCAAAAGTCATGCATACTTTATTTTATGCCGACTTTATAAAGTGGTTCGTTAAATTTACGATATATCAACGTTACACCAAAATATCGATATGGTATAATAATTGCTTCCAAGAAATAATTCCGGTATGTTTACAGTTTGGTATAAAAAAACAAACAAAACTCGTGTTATACATCACTGGGAACACGACTTTCACTATTCGATAACTATAATATAACAAGTTGATGATGGACGTATCCATGGCGCTATAAATCAGAATCAATAATCGACCATAATCGATACGCGATGCCGGTGCCGACGATCCATCTATAATCTATGCCCGGCAAGTGAATTGGAACATCCAGAGAAGCACGACGTTTACATGAGTCCATTGTCTATGGTCAGAATATTATGTATCAAAAATAATTAAAAATGAGCAAAAAAAATTAAAAACAATAAAATCACAATATCCTACATTTTTTTTACAACAATTATATTTACGCAGCAATATAACTAATCTAACTTTAATAATCAAATAATTCTACTCCCCGCGGCATGGTGCCATGAACACTGGCTGCATTTCCTCGCTGAATGGTTATACTTAACTTATGAGCGAAAAAAGACCAGCCTTCTTTATTGGTCCTTGGACTCCACGGACCTAACGTCTCCATAACAAGTCCCACAAATAGGTAGTCCGCACTGATAGAATCGTATTTGCGACACTTGCTCTCTTTAGCTGCCTCTGAAGCCCCCACGGCCCTTACTGAAGTCCATCCTATATTACATAATATTCTGACCTCATACACTCAACTTTCTTTATCCAATCTGTTCTTTTATAGAATGCGCTACCTCTCGGAATTAGGATGACCAAAAATCTTTTATAGCACTCAATAAGAAACTCAAGGAGCACCTCCTACAGAACTTGTTGGTATAGTAACATCATCGTTGAACAAACTCATATTAGAAGTCCTCCTGACTGAATTACAGCCACGGCGGCTAATCTCATCTGAGATTAGCCAACTGTGCAGAAGATATCATAGTGCACAAGTGTACGCGCAAACACAGGTGCACTCTCTGTTCCTTTACTCTCATAACCCGATGAGATGGATAACCGATCAGAGGGGGATCAGGCGCAGTACCAACTTTTTACATGCCCTCCGACGCATACATCAACTTTCCTTTCAGGCAATCGGGTGAACAGCCAGCATTGCCCTTATCCAACCAAGAAACAACAACACAAAGTTATTGTTCCCCCACGGGTCAATCGAACCCACAACCTCCGGTTTGCAAATCAAGGGTTCACTAGATATATAGAGACAAAGACCACTAGGCTACGGAGGCGGTTATTAAAAATATACACAGTATAAAAGTACAGGTCATGAGATACAGCCTGGTGATAACTGGACAAATGGACGGACAGTGGTGGCTTTGTAGTATGGTGCTGTTGGTTACCCTTTGGGTATGGATCATCACTTATAAATCAATCACTTTTTTAAGAATAGCGGCTAGCGCAATTGCTAAGCCATTGGCTGCGGCGCCGCTGGTTGTGGGTTCGATTCCCACACGCAGCAAATATATGTATGAGAACGAATAGTGGTTTCGGATCTGGGGGTTTATCTTTGTGCGATTTATGTTTTTAAAACGCCCTTGTAATACAAGACTTTCATCTTATAGTATGGGCAGTGTTTTTTGAAGATTTTTTCGTAGACCTAAAATTTTACAGCACTCATTAAAGACATCCCTATTAGTTGAAAACTCTATTCATAACACTTATCTCTTAATCAATACAAAACTAATTATGGCATAATAAAGAATTTAGTGACTGCAAAAGATGCAGTTTCAATCTGTGAGTTTCGCCACAAGATCCGTACGTTTGAAGGCATAAGCCACTACCTACTTAAGCATACAATCCAACATTCGACTAAAATAAATGCACTCAGTCACATAAAATATCGACAACCATAAACGGAAAAGATAACCTCAAGAAACCGCAGTTAAGTCCACTCAGATAAATCAAATCACTAATTAAATGGTATTTACTGGATAACTACCAATCGGAGGTACAGTCGCGTGCCGACATGGTTATCTACTTAGTGTCAAATGTTTGGGCCTTTGTAAATCGTAAGCACTTTGTCTAAGCGCAGAGCTGTGACCCCTCGATTCGAGTGTCGAACTGAGAAATGGGAATACGCCTCGCCCGACCACAAAGCCCTCCGGGTAGGAATTCATTAACTGCCTTAATAATTTGAAGGCGGCACGGGCGCGTCCAATTAGAATTATGTGGGTTTCTTTGAACTAGATCTCGACTCTAAAAATTCCGGTGTTCTTTTTAATTTTACTCAACAATTTAGCACTTTTAATGTATAAAGCTCGTATTATAGGTACGGGAATAGAGCATAGTATCTTTTCACAGCTTTTGCTGCATTTCTACAGCCGCGCTCGCCCGGTGAAGTACCACGGCCCCTTATAAAGCTTAAAATAAAGTATGCATGACTTGTGCGGATGTCGGGTAGCCATGTCTACCCTTTTCTTTTCTCATTCTTTCCCATCCAAATCTTCAGTGCCAACCCCATTATATCCAACAAACTTTTTTTTTCAAGACAATGCACTCGCGACTATATGTTATGTGTATCTATGGGCGACAGGACCGCTTCCTATCAGGTGAAGTATTTGCTCGTTTGTCTCCTTTTAAATATAAAAAATATTTAAAGTTGACTACAAAAGCCAAATAAGCACCCTAGAAATATATTGTTCTGTTGTTTTTTTATTTTAAGAACAAACTACTCAATCCATTTTTCTGAAAAAAATTAGGACTTATATGGAAGTATATCCTTTCAGATTATAAATAATATTTAAAATCTTCATAAATGACAGAGTTCTGCGCGAACATACCTAAAAAACGTTTAATCCGAATTGAAGACCTCCTCCTTTTTGAAGTTCGTTAAAATGTGCCAGATATCTGATCTGATTAAACGTAACAACATAAAAGAAACCCGCAACTGATTCATTATCGTATCTAAGGTAGATATGAGAACAATAGAGAAGAAGGAGAATTTTACAACTAATTCGATAATGGTAAGCATCTAGATGGATTGTTTAAAAGGATGCAAAACTCTTGTAAACTTCTTGTAAAAGTTTCCAGTTCAAAGATAACAAACTGATATTAAAAAGAAATGTGATTATTCACTATTTTTATTGTGATTATCACTATTTCTATCTTTGTTACATATAACACGAGTTTAACAGCCATCTAGCTGCTTAACGCAAAAGAATTTGTATTGTGTAAATATAATATAAACAAGACTAAATAAACATACAACTTTATACAAGAATAGAGGATGGGGGCAGCTAGATAGATGAATAGATAGCACACTTATATACTTATCTTACAAATTTCTACAATAACAAGGCTATGTAAAACATATAACACTGTCAAAAAGTTATGATATAGATATAAGTATCAATAAGTATATAAGGATGATAAGTATTACCCATATTTTGTTTTTGAGACTTACGCGAATATTAGACATTTTTTAATTAAACAACTTTACGGATTTTATCGCGGTAAAATCCGTAAAGTTGTTTAATTTAAAAAAATATTACCCAGATTCAATAAATTGGTTTTATACGCTTCATTAGATTATTTTCAGTTTTGTGTCATTACTTTTATTACCATTTAATTTGATTCTAACTGTAATTTCATTTATTTAAACTAAAGTTTTTAAATCATTAAAAATAAATTGTAAAATAATAGGAAATTATTATTAAGAATTATATTTGTCCTACCCGTGACCATGAACGCTGTAAAGGGTTCGAAACGTCGGGTGATAAAATTTAAAAATAAACCACGATAAAATCCGTAACGTTGTATTATTTAAAAATTATATTTGTCTCGAAATACTATTAATGTTCTTTTCTTATTGTATTAGTTCAAAAAGAAAATATTCTGATTGCTTTTAAGTAATTTTATTATATGGGTGTATGTTTTATGTTACGAAAGTTGTGTTCATCTATAACTGTTGGAATATTGAAAATAATGCTGTTTGTATCTAATTTAAATACAACAGCATTATAGCATGATACCTTCACGCTGGACGTACGAGTTAATGGCTATGCTCTTATACAACCTTTTTATTCTTTCATTTATTAATATTTTAATTTATAAGCAACTATTTATACAAGGTAATGTTGAATTATAACAAGACCATGATATTACAAGTACCAATATGTTTTGCGGAAGCAAAAATTAATTAGAGCAATAATTATAAAAATAGATTCTTGGGAAATAAAATATACTTTACGCAGATACTTTATCAACCCCTTTATATATAAATTAATGTTATTTTAATAATTCGAATAACAATATCCACGTAGAATATTTTAACGGTTAATTTGGTTTTAATGCCAGTAGCGGCATCTAGTGGTACATACTATCAGTGATAACTATTGCTATAGGACCAACAACACCATTTACATGTTTTAAACTTTACCAAAACTAAGTTTAGCAATTTTGATTAAAGTTTTTTACGTATATGACTTCAATAATTTATTTAAAAACATCGTGTTTTCTAAAAAATATTTTCATTCAACCTATATTTTCTAAATTTAGATAAGTGACATCTATGGTGCATTGTTAGGACTAAAACAATGTCAAAAAACTATACGGGTATAACAATTTCAGTAATGAACCATTAACATGGGTGTATGATTTACGTTCGCCGATTTTGTTATTATTTATAGTTAATATGATACTAGCTTGCAGCCGCATCCTCTCCTATGCCTTGATTGTGAGATCGCGCTTATGTAGATTTTGTCCGTTTTTTTTCGGGACATTAGACTTCTTCTTATAACCTTTCTCCATTTTTTTGTTATATTTTTTATTTCAGGCATCATGTTTCAATTATGTTATGTTTATAAATATAGATGAATATTTCTATGTCTGCTTCATTCTGATGTACTTTTCCTGGCATAACAGGGTTTTTCCCACTCAGGCTACATCAAGGCTAGTTAGACTGGCTGGAGGTGGATTACCCGTCTTACAATCTTTCTGTGATGTTTTTCTTTGCTGGTGTTATTGTACACATCCTCTCAGCGCAGTGGAACTACAGTCGATGACAGGTCTCCTGGTATCCCTCTCCCGTCAGTAGCTCACATGGAAGGGGGCGCAGGTAACATGGGTAGACGTGGAGCGGTGCAATATTTTGGGGATGGACTACGCTATATGAACTACAAACTCTCGACTCGATGCGGTGGTCACAATCGATGACTGCAGTGTCCAGGCGCAGCAGAACATCCACCTTCTAGTGATCGAAGGAGCATAACGTCAAGAAGAAGAGGGCGATGTTCTGCTGCGCCTGAACACTGCAGTTCTGTCTGATTGATGATCTATAACTTATTTGTCTATACCTCGGGCTCCATACTTATTTTTGATGTAACATACTGTCTTTACTTTTCTGTGTCTCAACATAATAGGTATATAAATTTTATTGCGATCGGCTAAATAGTAAAAAGGTGAAATAGTAACATATAAACGCTTCTGATACCTATAACAAGGTGGTTTCTAAGCTTGTTAGGAATGTAGGTCGCGAGTTAGTACTGGGCGCGAAAAAATTATTTGACCACTATCAAAAGGGAATTTCAACATTCTTCGAGAAGTGATAACAATAATCTAGCGAATATAATATCATCTCCCACTATCACACCGTTACGCAAGTTTCTAATCTTAAAGCTGTCAATCTTATGATGATAGCTGCACCAGCGATCGACTTCTCTCATGTTATCTCAAATAAGCTAGCGATATCTTGAAAGAAATTGTGCCGTGCCAAATGTGTAGTGCGTGAGCCGATTGGATACACGCATCCGCGTACGTAGCTGCTTAATTACGGTACGGGGGTCGTATAACGTCGCGGAGAGGTCAAAAATGGACCGGCCAAGTACTAGCACGCAGTCCGTGGAGAAAGTGGAGATGTTCGAGGTCCGGGAACATGTTCCCTACCAAGCCGAATTGACAAGGGCCCCGGGAGCTTACGATGCGGAGAGCGGTGAATTGTACGACTCATCCTGGACGTCGGCCTGGCTAGCGATTTGCCAGCTGTTCAACCTCCTGCATCATATGCAGATCGCAATAGTAGTGTTCTCCTTGTGGCATTTCGCTTTAACCTCCGCTCCGAACGGCTCCATCAGCAACCTCCAATTGCACATTATTTTCGCTGGAACGGGCGTAAGTACAATTCTATAGTTATCAAATGTCTTGCAAACGTGGAAATAGGCTGGTGGAGATAGGAAATTGTCCATAATGGCATAATACGGCTAATCCACTGCTACTATAACAACAGTAAAGTTCTCGTGGAGAGCTGATAATTGTTTTAATTTATTTATTTAACTTTGTACGCCTATTGTCTATTAATGATATTAGTGAAGATATTCGTCAATGTAACAATTAAATGGTGTTAGATAGTCGAATAAAAACTACAAGTATAGTGTCGTATTTATCGATTGTGTAATAATCTGTAATTTTTTGTTATAAGCCGATATCTAAAAAAGCTCTTTAAAATAGAAAAGAACATAATATTGAAACAGCAAACTGACAAACGTGTAGGTTGGTAATATTGCATTATCATCTATACCATTTATTTTTATGTTGATTGAACACCTTTTCAAAAACTTTGTGAAATTTCAGCAGACACAGTGAAGCAAAGTAGTACATTAAAATAATGTTGGAAGCCTAAGACTGTCTAAATTGTTTCAGTATCAACTGTTTCTCGTTGAAGCGGTGCTTACCGTCCACCGGCACAACGCGTGGTCCGCCCAACTGTCCAAAGACAGCAAACGAATCGTTCACGGATGTCTTCAACTGATTGGTTCAGTTTTTGTCATAGCAGGGACGTTCCTGGGATTGGCCGAGGCTGACATGGTGATCAACACGGCTCACGGAATATGCGGTAAATTTATTCATACTAAGCACGATTTTCTTATATTATTCTCAAGAAAATTATGATCAGTTGCTCACACAGAAATTGATTCGTGACATTCGGTTTCTAAAATACTGGCGTTTAGTACCAACCAGGACGACCAAGCTCTGAAGCTTTGATATTGGAAATTTTATTACCCGTTATTTAAACTTTCGAAAGGCATGATTACAAATTCAATAAAAAGGATGAGACTCTGACGCCGAAGAAAGGCCCCCGACGGCTCGAAACTAGTCGGATATCGACACAGGATTAATACTCGCCAGCCGTTTTATTCGATTTATAGTACTGTCGACCAGTCTAACTTTTCTTGGATTGTAGAGACTAGAAAAATTGATATTTAGATATAGATTGAACTAAAAGACGAATCCAAGTAAATGGACAGCAATAAGACTAAATAATGAATCAAACGCAAAAATGATAGGACCAATTTAGATTCCAATGATATTTACTCCGTGTTCTCCAAGGCACATAGATTAAGTATATCATTCCTAAGCAGTAAACACACTAAACGTAACATGCGTAGATATATGTCCTTAATCTCAAGATGTTCATCAAAGCTAAGTAGTAGTTCAAACTTAACTTTTTTGAATTCAAAATGTAGCAGATTGTAGACGTGCACGAAACTATTACGTCTTATGAATTTTATACTCGTAACTGTATTTGTTACAATTTTTTTAGAAAGTAATATGCCCGTGGAAAATATTATCAGTAACAGAATATAAACTACATCTGGCTTCCAAGAGTCAATGTAATTTATATTTAGATATACTAAAGGCTTATTTGCATCTATTTCCAACACGTCGTAAATTTTCATCGATTTTGCAACAATTATCATTGATGCTTCGCTCCCATTGATCATAATGTAATGTTATATAGCCTAAAGCTTTTCTAGATAAATGAGCTACCCAACACTGAAAGAATTCTCCAGTTCGGACCAGTAGTTCCTGAGCGCAATATTTCATTGGCGCATTCAAACAAACAAACAAACAAACTTCAGCTTTATAATATTGTAAGATATGACTTGTAAACAGCAATTCGATTTTGAATCTCAAACAAAAATACATGGAATTTTAAAACTAAATAGTTTACTGATAATATGCTTCTACAATTTTAGATAAACGTGTAAATCCACCATTTTGTTCAATGCTTAGAAACTTTGAAAGAATTCATAAAAGGCACGACGCAATTACTGTTTTTGCTTAGAGAAAGTAAAATAATATTATAATAATATCATTAATTTTATTGTCATAATTATTATTACTCTGTTCAGTCCTATTCAACCTAGCAATTTTATACTTCTTTGATCTAATAATTACAAAAAGAACATTGACACACCAGCGGCTTTTCGGCATATTTGCAACTGTTCAGACAACAAAATGGAACTTGAATAATATATTTATTTTTAATTTTCAGGTGTCATCGCGTTAGCATTCGCGTTGATAAGCTTTGTGACTGGCATCATAGCTCTCTTCTCTTCTAAAGTGCGTTTGATGATTAAGACCGGACCGATGAAGATTCTCCACATAATGGTAGGGATGGGCGCGATCACTATGGGTCTCATCACCATGATCATTGGATTTAATATGGACTACTTCAGTGCGTCGCAGGGCGGGCTGGGCACCTGCCTGATGGTTTTCGTTATGATGATTCTAATTTATGTTGTCATTCAACCTATAGTCAATCTAGTATCCATTACACGTAAACAAATGTGACTCCACGAATTTAGTGGCTCTACAGATGGGCACAGCAACGCATAGTTAGAAAAAAAATATTTAAGTTGTCCATTTTCATTTGTATACGTCAAGACGCGTCTACTAACATTTTGTGTTTGTTTTATTCTTTGTTAAATTTTATGTTACTCTTAATCGACATGCCATTTATTACGATATGTATGAAGGTGAATGGTAAACTAAATTTTTATACGTAATTGATAATTACGAAATCCATAAAAATTTTACTAAATGATTGGTCGTATTCAAGTTCACTTGTATGGACAGGATCGCATATGGTGGAATTTTTTTGTTTGTATAAAACGTCATGAAAATGTGTTTTGTTGAGATTTTATAACCGGTTACTGGTATTGTTATTGTCATAATAATACTAAGTAGATTAAGTGGACTAATACGTGTAAGGCGAATGGTTTTTAATAAAATTATTTTTTTTTATAATTTTTTGAGTTTTTTTTCTATCGAATTCTATACGTAAACTTTGAAACGTTTAGTTTGTTTTACGACGGTATTAAAATGCAAAAAGTATTTATTTCATAATATGCAAATGCTATTCTATTGGTAGCAGACACGTCAATAAACATTTAACAACAATAGTAATTGTCAATTGAAGTAAAAGTATATCAATTTGATGCGACACAAAAAATGGTACATCGATAAGATATGATCAAGTGGTAAGCAAACCAATACGAATAGGTTGAGTTTTAAAATGTCTTACATATATGTAAGGAGAACACTAATACACAGCAGCAAACAGTTATACATTTATTGCGAATTCAAATAATATAATAATATACTTCAGAGGTGGTAGAGCGTAAAATCCTTTGACAGCTTTTGTTGCACTTTTAAGGCCACGCTCGTCCGGGGAAGTACTACCGCCCTTTGTAAAGTCGGCATAAAATAAAGTATGCATTACTTTTGGGGATGCCGGATGGCCATGTCGACCCATTTTTTTCCTAATCCTATCCTCTCCAAATCCTTAATCCCGACCCATCCTATCCAATAAACCAATTGTATCCGATGTCCTAGGTTTACAACGCACTCGCAACTCTCCGGATGTTGCGTGTGTCCATGGGCGACGGGATCACTTACCATTAGGTAAACCGTCTACTCGTTTGTCTTCCTTTCCAATTAAAAAAAATAATAAATATACAAGTAAGTAAATGAATGAATAGATAAAAAAGTAAATAAATGAATGAATAAATAAATAAATGAATTAATAAATAAATAAATATATGAATGAATGAATGAATGAATGAATGAATGAATGAATGAATGAATGAATGAATGATTGAATGAATGTATGATTGTATTAATTAAATGAATGAATGAATGAACGAATGAATGAATGAATGAATGAATAAATGAATGAATGAATAAATGAATAAATGATTGAATGAATAAATAAATGAATGACAAAATAAATAAATGAATGAATGAATGAGTTAATTAATGAATGAATGAATGATTGAATGAATAAATAAATGAATGACTGAATAAATGAATGAATGAATGAATGAATGAGTTAATGAATGAATGAATGAATGAATGAATGAATGATTGAATGACTGAAGGAATGAATGAATGATTTTATGAATGAATAAATTAATTAATTAACTAATTTATGAATGAATGAATGAATGAATGAATGAATGAATGTATAAATTAATGAATGAATGAATTAATGAATGAATGAATAAATAAATTAATAAATAAATGAATTAGTAAATGAATGGATGCATGAATTAATGAATGAATAAATAAGTGAATAAATAAATAAATATGTAAATAAATAGACAATTATTTCCTGTAAAAAACGCGTCCATACAATTAACCAAGCTATGTTGACCCATCATATACGTAATTGTATCTTATCCGTTGTTTTTGTTCAAAACCTGGTGTTGTTTAGTAATTAATGGCAATTAATGGCCTAACTATCACTTTTAAAACTTTTTATTTCTGACAATGAGTTTCTGAGAAAAGCGTCTATACAA
>JAOCPS010453691.1:0-21239 GCA_025505425.1 Graphium colonna
AGGCACTGACATCCTATAACGATTGCCAAAGAAGTTCTTGACAACCGGGACCGACTTTTTACATGGCCATCCGACGCATGGATCATCTTTCTTATCATGCAATCGGGTGATCAGCCCTCATTACCCTAACCCCACCAGAAAACAACAACACAAAGACCTCCGGTTTGTAAAGCAAGCGCCCATATCACTAGCCTGCGGAGGCGGTTTTATATGAAATAATGTAACATTACTAAAATTTTTACCTACATATTAATTACAGTCACAGTAATAAAATCAAAAATATTCTATTCGAACTGGCCACTTTGGATTTTATACAAAATGCCTTTGATCTGTCTGGCTACGAATCTATGGTTTTACGCACTGTTTCCAAGGGAAATTTCGCCACTGCTTGCTCTAAAGATTTTTAAGGTTCTAAATGTCACCGTGTCGTTTAGAGCAGACCATGTCCTCTAAAACTGACCTTAATTTGAAGTCTAAAGGGTTGAGATTTTGGCTAGATGTCTTCAGTTCTTATAAGGTCCGGAATGTTGGTTTCAAGCCAGGCTTGGATCGTTTGTACCGGGTGCATAGTCCTGCTGGAAAGTCCACGGTATATTTTTAAAGCGTGTATTTCCGAGAGGTTTTACAACTCGATCAAAGACTATCTTGATACATTTTGGCTGAAGTTTTTACTCCTTTTTCACTAAAATGTTGTTCTGTGACTTCTTAATAAGACACGCCCCATAGAACCATCACTGACGCCGGATGATGACCATCTTGTACCTTTCCGACCACTTGAGCAGCTTCTTTAGAACTGTGTACATATACTTAGATCATTTTGCTTAATGTAGTGTTCTTCCATAGTATTTTTTTTGTCATCGGTAAAGAGGATATTTCTGTGGCTTTTACCTGCGTATCGCGACAGAAAGTGTTTTGATCGATCCACTCTCTTTAATTGTAGAGATTGATTTAGGGCACGTCCTATACATTTATGATAACCACCGAGTTTCAGGTCTTGTTGACCGACACGACCGAGTCCTCTTGTCTCTTCGAAATCTTCATTTCTCGCGATAAGATTTTTTGCTTCTTAATGGAGTTCCAACGAATTCTGGCTTTAAAAGCAATAACAGCCTTTCTAGTTCTAACAGCACGCGACCGTCCCGATATTTTCTGGTCTTCGACAGAGAATTGTTGATACTACGATATACGGGTAAAATACCAAGCTTTTGAAGAGCCTGGAATATGGCTGACGGCTCCATAGTCACTTTGTACAAGGCGATCACCGGAATCCTTTTTTATTGAAAGGAAGACAAACGAGCGGACTGTTCACCTAGTCGTAAGCGATCCCGTCGTCCATAGACACACGCAATATCCGGAGAGTCGCTAGTGCATTGTCAACCTGGAACATTGGATAGAATAGATTTATTGGATAGGATAAGTCGGGGATTAAGGATTTGGAGGGGAAAGGAGTTGGAAAAGAAAATATTAGATATGGCATCCGAAATCGCCAAAAGTCATGCATACTTTATTTTAAGCCGACTTTATAAGGGGCGGTGGTTCTTCCCCGGGTGAATGCGGCCCTAGAAGCGCAACAAAGGCTGTGAAAAGATGTTATGCTCTATCATCTACTATATTTTCCTGTTTTATTTAAGACCCCATTCCATATTGTAATTGATAATGAACACAAAAAAAAATTGTGAAATGGCGTGAAATCGAAAGAAGTTTTTAAAATTATAAACGTGTTCAAATGTTTTTATATAACAGTATTTATGGCCAGACTAGTTATATCAGTAATTTATTTTTATTCATACTAATGATAAAGCATTCAGTTATAAAAGGGTTTGATATATTTCATGTGAACTCGCATATTTTGTTATGAATTTAGAAAATAAAAACGCACGGTGAAGCCTAAAAATATTGGGACGGCCCGCTCTCGGTAAATATTGAATATAGATTATTTGTCAAACTCAAGATATAAGAGAAACATATTTATATTAAATTTTATTTGTTTCATAAGTTTTATAGTGCACACGTTCAGCTTTTAGCGTCGGATAATATTTTTTAAAAATATATTTTTATATTATATATGTGGAATTTACTAAGAAAATTCAAATAATATCATATATTAATAGGAAGACATATTTACCACTTGTTCTTTTGTTTTACTATTTTTACTTTGTGTGTTATAAATATCAAGACAAATATGGGAAAGTACTAGATTACTGAAAAGATTTTTACAAATTTTTGATAAATGCAATTTTAAAAATGTTCAGAATTTACTTTTATTTGGCACTAGAATCATACAAAAATACTTTATTTCACGTTGTATTTTATTCCTATAATATTATATTAATTCTGATTACACGTGGCCATTCACGTCATTAATATAAAATACATCGTTCCAGGGAGACAGTTGAGAACGCAGAAGAGCCACAAGCAACCGCAAGGATCCGTCGAAAGCGGGCACCGACCGCTCTACAAGAAATAGAATTTATTCCCGTAGACCTAGAAGGATGCCCAAAGGCAAGACGGGACCCAGAATCTTCTAGAACTCCGCCGACTTTGCCACGGCTATATTTGCAATTGGAACCAAGGGTACCAACCTCAGCTGATGCACAGCTCCTGGACTACCTGGGAGAGCCTATAGGTCTCCTGTCTGACTTCAACGTCGCGTGGAGATTGCAGGTGAGTAAAATGTCTACTAATCAATGTGTATTATACAAGGTACATGAATGTAACTATGATTATGTAATCAAAATAGTAGAATAATCTTTGATCAAATTTTACAATTAATAAATAAACATTATTGTCGTCACACCACATGGCGTTACGCGGGGGTCGTCGACCCGAAAAAGAACCCGCCGTAACACCAACCGTTGCTTTAGTAATAATTTAATTTAGATAAAGTTTACTCAGTCAATTAACGTTTATTTTTAATATTACATTTCTTTTTCATATATGATCCCACATGTAACATCCTCGAGTATTGAAAGTGAATCGGCAATCTTGTAGATATATTGTATCTTCAAATATCTTACTTTTGTCTATTGCATGTGGCAATATGAAATGCATCAAGTTTTTAACGCTAACCCTGGAATTTCATAGTCGTAGATTACACTATATACAAATATTTTATAAATAAGTATGACAAAGATTAATAAACTGTTGCTATTGATACGAATATGTACAATTGCAACGGTTGAATTATATTACCGCACGGGTGCGTACGTACATACGTGCGTGTGTGTGTGCGTGCGTGAGCTCGCAAGCACGCCCGTGTGTAAAAAGTGTACTTTCGAAACATATCTTTTCCGTTATTTTAATTTTAAAAACAAACTACTTATCCGATTTTTACAAAAAATTTTGTGTGACCATTGTGAAAGTGTACCTATAGGATAAAAAATATTTTTTCAAATAAGTTTATTATTTGCGGAGATATGTGTATACATTCATAAATTTTGTTATTTTCCTAATTCTTTTTTTTTTATTTTATCAGACTACCTCCAAAGAATGCTCCATCATATAAAAGTTTTTTTTTGAAATTTGTTTATAAAGACCCAAATCACGCGCAAAAATACATAAATTCAATTGTGTTCTTTTGATTTTGAAGAAAAACTACTGAACCGATTTTCCTGAAAATTTTACGAGACAATTCCAAAAGAATACTTTATAAGATGGAAAAAAAATCACGAATGTACATAAAAAAAACATATAAACATTCGAATTGAGAACCTTCCTCTTTTTTTTAAAGTCGTTTAAAAATAAAGATAAACCATGCGTCGAATCGGCATGTAAAAATTTGTTGTCAAGAACAACTTTGGCACTTGTTAAAGGATATCAGTGTCTTCAAATATTCTGACAAGTAATCCATCCTTCAAATATAGATTATCCCTTTGGGTTGCGGTAGCCAGATGCCAGATGCTCTGTATAAAAAGTGATATTTAGGTAATATTTGGTTGAATAACTAATCCCAAGTAATTTGGGAACAAGACTTGGAGGAGAAAGGATATTTACTTCAAAAACACTTTCAAATCACTAATCAGAATTTTTTAACTTTTCAGAATGGACTCCTTGTGGAAGACCTATGCCAACCAGAAAGGGGAGAAGTGGAATCAGTTACTCTCCGGACTCCGCCTTTAGCAGAACTACAAGCTGCGTTAGAGGCCGCGGCTCCGCCTGAATTAGAACCGTTACGCTGCTCCACTCCCCTACCAGACCCTGGGCCTGAAGACCCCGAAGATTGCCAACCTAGATCTCTAGCACTTTTGGACCTGTCAAAGATTATAGAACCTCCAAAAAGAAAAGAGAGAAAGAGAAAACACAATAATGCACCTTTAGAAGAGTTGGTCACATTCGTATTTGGTGCGCCTTTAGTTTATATTCTCTTACCTAATATTTTTGATAATTAGCAAATGGCAAATGATGATTTAAATAACATATCTGTACAGAACTTAATATTTCCTAGAAATAAGTTTAGACTCTAGCCATGTAGTTATTCTTTTTCTTAATGGAAAAGGAGCAAACGACTCACCTGATGTTAAGTGATCCCCGCCGCTCTTGGACTCCCGAAACACCAGATGAGTTACAAGAGCCTTGCTGGCCTTCGAGATAGCAATAAGCTCTTTTCTTGAAGATCCCATAGTCGTATCGTTTCATAAATACCGTTGGCGAAAATAAGATTAATCTGCTGATGATGACGTTAATTGAACTGCACCTTCAAAGAAATAAAAATTAAGTCAATTTTGTATATTTAAATGATCAAATTGATCTTTATAATGGCGGATTTATATTAAATTTCAAAATGGCGAGTAAAACCACAGACAACAGTTAGTTGTTCATTAAATCGTCCACAAAAATATAAATAATAAGTAAACCTGTGCAATTTGATTACAGAATTACGAGGCTTCAATATAAACCCCAATGATATTGGTGGTAAGCTCTTTATTGAGTAATTCCGCAACCCAAAGAAGCTTTGGGACCCTATTTGTTTGCAGTTTATGGCTTATAGTAGTTTTGTTTTTAGTTACCTAAGTTTATAGTTATTAACGTTTTATTTTAATTTTTCGGAATTCATGCTTAAAATACTATGGTTTATTCTTATAGAAATATATGAATGAAACATAGAGTATATTACCTATAGTGAGTTACCAAAAATATTAAACAAAAGCACTCGGTACTCAATTGCTATCATATTTATGTAATAAAATTAGGGACATAGTTCTAGCCGAAACTTTCTATATTTGCTACTGTATAATTTTTTGTAAAAACTGTTGTGATGAAGGAAAGCATCGTAATGCGGTGAAGAAAAACTTCGTAAGGAAAACAGTAGATTTTAGATATGTGTGCATGTATTGTGTTAATTTTTGTTAAACTTGTACAATTTTGTTAAAAGTGATCCATATAATTTGAATTGTGTAAAGACAATATGTGTCAACATATGATCAATGGATTATGCGAGAATCTAGCACAAGTTTAACAATTATTAATATAAGTGTAATTTATAAATAGGTAGTTTAATTTTATTCAATTGTAAATAGGCATGATTCCCTTTTTTAAATACGACAAAAATAACTAGAAATGTAACAAATATTAAGTAAATTTTTATTTAGATTACTTTCAAATACGCAATTTTGTTTTTGTCATTTATTAATGTATTAGGTAATTACATCAAAAAAATTGTCTCAAATTCACCTAATGAATAATAAAACACTAGTCGTTTAATTACCTTCATAAATTTGCGTTACTAAAGTATGTATGTATCTATCATAATATTATAAGATATAGAAGAATAATATTATAAGAAAATAATAATACATTAATACGTTTCTAGTTATTTATTCAACTTTCGATTAAGAAACAAGGAGACTGCTGAGTCACTTTAAATACTCGAAGACGTTATGTGTGGGAGCTATATTCGAACAATAAAAATATTATTAAAAATTAATATTCATCTACCACTGCGTAGAAATTATCTATAGTTAAATAATATATTACACAATTCATGTTCATCCTAGTGAATACGGTGTGGCCGAGAGTGGCGAAAAGCAGCAAATTTGGTCGAAAACTACGCCGCTAATTTTATTATATAAATATGATATTGAATATGCCTCACCAGTTACGCTGTATACATTAATATGAACTTTCCAGGCTACTATAACACCAATGTATTCATTCACAGAAACCCATATCAAACTGCGAGACATGAGAGAGTTCAGCATCCCCAATGAATGGATCAGACGCGTGGTCGACAACAGGAAGAAGCGGCTGCTGTCAATGCGACGGAAACTGTCGCCGGACGAGACTGGTACGTGCTTATATATACACAATCGTATGTACGTGCTTATATACAACAAATGGAAAATCAAGCAACAATAAATTATTACTAACAATATACATCTAATACCAGTATTTAATTAATAATCCAAAATGTATGTAATATTAAGTAATATTAAACACATGTATCAACAGAACTTAAGTTCATAAAATTCTTTCTCTTAGAAACATATTTTTTCTGTAGTAGTGTAAAAAATAAATCAAAATCCAAATATATATCATACAAGTACAAGCATATTCATAGATGGATGAAATGGAATATTTTAAAGAAATAGACACTTCTTAAAGACGAGAAAAAATGCATTAAGAATATGTATCAGGTAAAATTTTTTGATTTAAAAAATTAATCACAAAATTGCGTGTACAACCACAGACAACAGTTAGTTGTGCATTATAGATCGTTTACAAATTGTATAAATAATAAGTACAGCTGTGCAATTTCATTACAGAGTTTCGAGGCTTCAATATAGACCCCAATGATATTGGTGGTAAGCTCTTTACTTGGGAAATTCCGCAACCCATAGAAGCTTTGGAACCCAATTTGTTTGCAGTTTATGGTTTATAGTAGTTTTTAGTTACTTACGTTTATAGTTATTGACGTTTTATTTTAATCTTTCGTAAAAATTCATGCTTAAAATTCTATGTTTTATTCTTATGGAAATAAATAAAAAATTAATACAGCATGATTGGTGAGTCGCCAACAATATTAAAGGAAAGCAGTTTGTACGTAATTGTCACCATATTTATGTAATAAATTAGGGGTATAGTTTTAGCCGAAATTTTCCAATAAATTAATGAAATGTATCTGTACAGCTTGATGCCTGTACAGCTGAGCACACCGCAGGTCATCGACCTCCCGGCCACTCCGTGTCCGCTAGGAACACGAATTGCATAATATTTTTTTAACTTTAAATTATGTTTACTCCACTAAATATCTGTGTCTCTAGTAAATCAATGTTTATTTTTAATAATAATTTCATTCTTGATATATAATCTTTACATATAACGTGCTTAAATATTGAAGGTGACTCATCAGTTAACCTGTATATTATAGAAATTTATGAAATGTAATTATAAAATTTGCTTAATTCCTTTATGATAGAAGCTATTGATGCACATATTTCAAGCAATGCAAATCAGCCTATTTTTACCCTTCTCTAGTTATATGCAAATGCAACTTCCCCAAGCAAATTTCAATCTGATATCTTCATAGCTTTCTTTTTATTTATCTTCAGTTCCATTTAAAATAGGCTGAATGTTTTAGTCTATGGACACACTCTTAAACTCTATCTATTTAAAATGTTGTCCATGCGTATGGGTCAACTTGTATTAGCCTAAATTTAATTTAATTATTATTTAGAATTTAATTCATGCTACCAATAAGAAATAAATTTTACATTATGTTATAGGTTTATTTATACCATAGTCTCCTAAGCTTTTACTAACTACCTAGTCGATGCTTTGTTAAATATATAAAAGAAAAACAATCTTTATGATTGGTTTCGTAAATTATCGGTTATCTTTTTCCATATTGCAGGTGTTTTATCACCTTACAAAGCAGTTTAGATTGTTTTTAAAATCAACATAAAGTCATCTTTTAGAAGATTTTTCTATCTCCAATATAGAATGTACTTTCTATCCATGTGGCATAGCTGTGAAACATCCTGTAGTTTTAAACAGGCAAAAGTCATAATTTTTCATTCCATACAACAGGTTTCATCGGTTGGAGTGCAAATGAAGTGGAAGTTGCTAAGCAAGCTTTGGTAAAGCA
Source organism: Graphium colonna (assembly GCA_025505425.1). Taxonomy (NCBI): domain Eukaryota; kingdom Metazoa; phylum Arthropoda; class Insecta; order Lepidoptera; family Papilionidae; genus Graphium; species Graphium colonna. Next base: position 8,084 of record JAOCPS010453691.1, read on the forward strand.
AGCCGAGGAGTCTGACGATGACGGCTTCTTTGAACAGAGCACACTGGGCGATTTTGACGATTCAGCTAAAATGTCATTCCCACAGCATAATACATCGGTTGGTTAATAAACTTTTGTTTATTTTTTTTTTCTTAACAACAATCATCACTCGTTTGTCTTGTAAACTACTGGAAAGTGGGTTTTTGAAAGATCAAAAACCCACTTTCTAGGAAACCAAGAGGTCATCGCTTTGAAACAGCATTTTTATATCCTTATATTTTTGAAATTTACATCAATGATCATGTGTTATTGTTTGTTATTAAGTTAAAGTAATATGGGCATTTTATCTCATTATCTGAAAAGTAAGATGATATGGGCATGGCCATATAACAAGTCTGTCGTAACAGCCCTGTGATATAGGCTCTAACTTCTCAAACTTTCGGTTCACATCCCACAGGGATATAAAGAATTTGTATTGTTGTTTCTTAACTGCGTAATGCTAGCCAAACGCACAATTACCCAAAAATTAAGAGCATGCATGCATTCAATATGCTTATAAAATTATGTCTTAGTTATAAAAAGCTTTGATTTTTAGTGCGCTCAAACATTGTTATAACTAATTTCACTTTTGAATTCAATTAATTCCTTAGCTATGTTAGATGCTAGCTACTATGTATAACATTAGTACCTTGTTTAATTAGATGTTCACTCCAAGTTATTTGGAAATGGGGCTATGATAGACTTGTAAGACTAAAAAAAATAAAATTGTACAAAATACAAAAATTTGTTCGTTCATAGCCAGCCTCGGAAATAGGGCATGGTGTAAAAGTAAATATAGACATTTAATTCTAGTTTTGGGTGTTAGGCAGAGATCACTTTCTTGTGAGGCCCTAATGTAAGAAATTGTGTCCTATTAATAACTATAAATGGCCTCCAAAAATAAGACTTACAACATGCTAACAAGTTATTCAGTTTATTTGTCTAAGTAGTCATTGCTTAGTAGATAAAAGGTATCTGAAACATAGTTGCTATATAATTATGAGAATAATGTCTTGATATGCCATAAAGCTAATGAAGAAATACAATAAATCAACCACTACTATTGATAAACTATAATGCCAAACTTTGATGAAATAAATTTATGTTTGTCTTTCAAGCAACCGGATCCATGTGTGGCAGTGTCTAACAAGAAATGGCAAGAAAAAGTTTTACAACAAGCTGCCCATCAGGAAGCTCAAATCGTCGATATACAGGCAGTAGCCGGACGATTACTTATACATATACAGAAAATTCGTAATAAGAGAAGAATAACAGAAATAGACAGCTGCATCGATATATCCATGGAGAACGGATACACAGACATCCAAAATGGACATTTAGATTTAGTCAATGGACGTGAACCATCTCTAGAGAATGGTTACATGTCAGATGAGTTAGTGAATGGACACCTACAAGATAGTTTAGTTAATGGACTTGTACAAGATAGTTTAATGAATGGCCATATACAAGATAATTTAGCGAATGGTCATGTGACAGATACAGATAATGGACATGTGAATAGTAGTGATGATAAAGTGTCGTGTACGAGAATGTTAGGCATAGCAGAGTGTGAAACTGATGTGTCACGGTTGTTCCTCGCTTCGTTGTTCTTGGTGAGTGTTGGTTTTTTATACAGGATGACTTGTCAGTTACTAACAATACAAAAGGAGGGCACTTGTGCTTGATGATCATCATATTTATATAGTTCTGCCTTAAATTTTCCACAAATGTGAATGAACAACCACATATTGTTCAACATGTCCCACTAATCCATCACTATGTTATCATCACATTGGCAATTGCCATATATACAAAAAAGTTAGCCGGATTTATCAAGCCAGTCTCGAGTTTTGTCCTTAGCAACATTCATTTGTATTTTATACAGGTGATTGGTAAATCAACAATGATATTAAAGGATAACACTAGGTACTCGTTTGGCATCATGTGATGCCAAATAAATGCCAAATAATGATTAAAAAAGACTTTGCTAGTTTTATATTTATAGCTTAGTATTTTTTATTAAAAAAGGACTTGGCCAGTTTTATTTGTAGCTTCCTACTTTTTTATAATTCCCCCAGTTTTACTAATTCGGGACCTATTATTGTACTGTAATACTAATTTTAACCATCCTTTGCATTGTGCACCTCTGAATAAACAAGTAAGATCATTATAATGTTTCATATTCTTTTCCAGGCAAATGCGGGTAACATAGAAATGGTTCAAGGTCCCCCTTTGACCATGAACTCCTTCTCAGTTCGGTTGCTGTCTACAGATGAACGATTATACCGAGCTGTGGCAGCTGCCGAAGAGCAACTTCTTAGGTGAACAATGGTAAATTAAGTTATTAGTTATATTAACATGCCCGACTCAAGGCAAAGCTTTAACTATGAGAGGTTGTATCTTAAATTATAATTACTAAAATTGATTCTTGAGTGTAGACTGTTTCAATCAAAACTATTAAGGTAAACAACAATTAATCACATAAAAAAACAGCCATGATTGATTGTAAATGTGTCATAAGGTATTTGTAGATTTATAAAGGAGAATTTCAGTTTCTGTCAAGGAGTCCATTCTCAAATACCTTTAGTTGGAGTGGACATTAATATCATTTAGATGTAAGTAAAAGAGCATCGGGATCAATGAAATATGCAAAACATACAATATATTTTTTAGAAATACGTCGGCCTAATTATCAGAATACGTTACACCACAAAATATTGAAATGAAAGTTTTAATAATAATAATAATTTATTTAATTCAGGCAATTAAATCCCATACATTAATTAATAAATAAAATAATTCATACAAAAATTTACAATTAATTCAGATAATTACAATAAAATGATAAAAAATAAAACAAGAAACATGCATAATAATTATCACACCCAACCATGAAGTGACACCACATTCTATCAGATGGTGGATTTTTTGGCTTATGCATTGGGTTAATTCCTATGCCCTAAAAAATGTCGCCAAATTGTTCTGAGTCAATAATAATCTTAAGAAACTAAAATTACAAAACTAATTATGAATCTTTGGTAATGTGATCTGAAATGAAATGTTATTATTTCTTGTTACAAAATATCTATCTCCTGACTACCATTTTGTATTATACAAAATGGAGAAGCATTTTGTATATTACAAAATGGTAGTTGGGAGATAGATACTTTGTAACAATAAATGTTATTATTTCTTGTTACAAAATATCTATCTCCTGAATAAGATCCGTAAGAGTAGCATTTTGTATATTTTGTAATATACAAAATGCTACTCTTACTGATCTTCTCATTCTTAATTTATTAAGGGTACAAGAAAGATTAAAACTCAATTGATCTATATAATGTTTGATTTAGTACCTTAGAGTTATGTACTATTTGTATAGTACCTTACTTCGATATGTGTTTGCAATATAAAGTTACCAAATATTTGATTTCAAGAAATAAAATAAAAATCGGATTGGAATTTAATACATTTTCATTGCTTCTTAATTATCTATATAAAGAATTTCAAGTATGTATTTAAAATTAATAAGGTAAAATATCTTCAGGAAAGTAACAGACCAGATCTCTCTTTTCCCTCGGATACACGCGGATACGGATCCGGACATCTGTCACATCACTAATACATGTATACGGATCCGGACATCTGTCACATCACTAATATATGCAATGCCGTATTTTAAAATTAATTCTATGTTATAATTTTCTTACAAAAAACAAAATATTAATTTTAAAGTTTTATACTTGCCAAAATTTTGATTGGAGTTACAAAGTTTTCTTGTTTAGGTTAACGCACTATGTAATTTTATAATAAGGAATTACGATTTTTTATGTTTTTAATTTAAACGAGTATGTAAGCAGTAAATTGTTACATATTACTAAAAAAACTGCTAATGCGCTCGTTGAATACAGTGCTGGATTAACCATGAGGCAGAGTATTTATTGGATAGGATGGAGTAGAGATTAAGGATTTGGGGGGAGAAGGATAGAAGTGGGAATAGAAAGAGTAGACATGACCATCTGGCATCCCCACAAGTCATGCATACTTTATTTTATGCCGGCTTTATAAAGGCTTAATATAACATTCATTCATCAGTTACAAAAATTTCATTTAACACATTGATGGACAGTGGAAACAAGTAAAGTTCAAAATTTAACACTATTTCTTTTTGTAATTTTTAAGAATATTAGGAGCATAGTTTTACTCTTTCTGCTTAGCTACAATTAATATCGGTTGATGGAAACGTGACACTAGGCTTCTACTTGTACGCCGGTAAATGCACATTTGTGCAGCTATAGCCGTAGGGTCTAAAAACGAGCGTTTCGTTTTGGACGGCTATAGCCGTCATGACACAAAGTGAACTTTACTTTGACGGCTATAGTCGTAAGGATCCCTCAATGTGTTAAGAAAATTGTTAAAAAAAACAAAAATCCCATGTGAGCGGGATCATTATTTTTCTAAACTAAATTTGTTAGTCAGTTTCTCAGAATCGATTAATTTCGTTGGTAATCACAGCAAAGTAAAATTATTGTATGCAAATATCATCTGTCATGATATTATAAATCAAAACAGTATTTTAAAATATTGTGTTTTTAGAAAACTATTTGCAAAACGTATTTAAGAAAGTTACAAAAATATAAAGGGGCGCAGACCATTGCATTGCCTAAGTCCCCGGCATGGTTAATCCGGCACTGGTTGAATGGTGTACATTTATGTATACCAAACAGATTTAATTGTATGTACCTCATTAATGAAAATTAGTAGTTGAATTACATACATTGTTCATACATATAGTTGAATTAAATCCGTAAATATTTTTTTTAAATGTGAAAAACCACATGCATTTAAAATACTTTAAAAACTTTGTAAAAGTGCCCCGAAACTTACATTTTGCAAGAAGATTGTTATTTATTACATACACTACATTTAGTGTCATCCAACATTGTTTACAATAGAACAAATATCTTGCCGTGACCTTTCGATTCATAAGCAGGGTCTTTAGCAGCTGGTAATTGCCAAGAATTCATTTGTGTGTAAACAGAAAGCTGGTATCTAATACAAAAGCTTTCCACCCTTTTTAGCGCTCCCTGAGTAAGATTCCAAGAAGTGCTTGCCTACCTACCCGTAATCAGTATTGCAAGATCATCAGCATAGCCAATTGTGTAAAACGTGTTCCTTCTTTATTTTGGAATGTTCATGTCCACTAGATTTTCTTCTAAATCAAAAATTGACTTTATGTATTTTTGCGGGTAAGTTCGTCATTTATGAACCAATTTTAAAAATTCATTATTTTTTATGATAGAGCATTCTTTATAAATAGTCCCATAAAATTTTGAAAAAATTAATCAGTTCATTAGTTTATTTTTTAAATAAAAATAAAAAAAAATTAAGAACATTCGCACATATCTCCGCAACTAATGAACTGATTTGAATTTATCTGATAGAATGCACTTCCACAGTGGGCTTACAATTTTTTTTTATAAAAATCGGATCAGTAGTTTGTTTGGAAAGTTTTTGTAATTTTCTGTGGAAATTAACTTGTCCTTCAGCTCTCTTTCACGCAGTCTTTTTACAAGAAACGAAGAGAAGACTGATAGATCTGACCCTGGCTTAGATAAAAAGCCGACTCTTTCTAGCTCTGGGAAAATGCCTAAGGCACGCACTGATCACATGTTTGAGTATTGAAAGAAGTTCGGCCCCATTAAAATAGGGCCGGAAAAATCCTACCTGGGCCCGCAGCCTTTAAGGGTTGAAACCTTTGGGCGCGTTGCCAGCATGTTGCTGATGCCATTATGGTTTCATCGTACCATTCCACGTCTTATACTATCTTACACCCTGAGAAGTGAGACTTCATCAGCAGTGCCGGATTAACCATGTCGGGATCCTAGGCACTGCAGTTCTGTGGGCCCCTTCACCTTTTCAGATAAAAACAAGTTGAAGAAATATATCCATATCTTTTATGATGTATAGTGCAATGTTATAGAATATTAGTTTTTTTATTTATATAAAAATATTGTAGAATAGAAAAGTGTAAATATTAACATTTCCAACTTTTTTAGAAACCAAATCGTTTGAAACGTCTTGAAAATTAACCTTCTTCATTACATCATTTGCAATTGCCGATAATGGCAAATGGCTAACGAATTTAGTCGTATCTGAGACGTTGAACGACGGCAGTTCTTTATTAATTTTAATTTTGAAAAACTACGTTCACTTGTAGCGTTTGATATCATCAGACTTTTATATATTCGTTACGTTATCATTACGTTTGGAAACGTCGATTATGCCATATTATCTCAAGTCAATTTATACGATTTTTCGGCAGGCACGTATTTTTCATTTCCCAAGCCCGCATCAATTAATTGTAAGATAAAATATTTGAACTCTTTATCTATCTCAAATTCAGACCCAACATCTACAGAATAATATTGAATAAACTTAGTACATGCCTCTTTGATTTCCTTGTTTGACTTCGTCAAGAAGCTTGTGAGAAGCCGAAACAATGAATATATTTTCCGATATATTTCTAGCCGCCGACAATTCTGTGCACAGCAAGTCTATTACAGGCAGATAGATTTTAAGTTTCAACTTATTTTTTGTCCTTAGCAGTACTTCTGCAGGTCCGTCACTGTGATGTCTTTTTTTTCTTCGCACTTCATTGTATTCCATTTGCCTTTATCTTGCAACCATTAAATGAGTCTAAAAATTTAGAAGAGATTACAAAAGGTCGCCTGCTGTTTGAAGTTCAATGGTTGGTTTTTGTAATGATATACTGAGACAGCATTGATTCTCTCTAATATAGCCGCCCAGAGTATTGCCATCACAACATTTCCTCTTTTTTCAAGTCCCTCAATAAACATGACCTCGTAAACAGCTTGTGGTGTTTTATTGTCAGCTATTGGCTGCAAAGCTTTTTTGAAACTTATATAACCATTTGATGAAGCCTTAGTAGCATCGGCCCTAGCGCACCTTCTTGTATCGGAAACTGCGTTTAGAAGTAATGAAGGGCTTACGTTTGTCATATTTTTCAATATTTTGCACCATAACAGCGATGAGTCTAGACCGAAAAAAGTTATACAGGCCTGTACGAATCCGAAGAAAGAGATTTCTCCAACGCAGCCCTCCACTGCCCGTACTCGAATCAAATTCAACGAATGCGTCGCACATGGAATAGACCGGATGGTAAGTCTTTTATTCTGAAGACCCATTTGCAGCGAATTGCCCACATTCCTTGTGTTTTATTCACTAATTTCCAAGTTTTGTTCTTTGATGCTAACAGCTTATTAATGGACTGCTTCCATTTTGCTACGTTGACATTATCTCACAATATTGTTTCACTGTATGTCTGAAGGGATACCCTTCAGACATACAGTGATTAATCTGAAACATTTTTCTTGCAGAAATAAATTTCATATTCTTTATTAGTTTTATTGTTTCGGATTCGTACAAGGATCCGTCGTCTGAGTACTAAGAATCTTAAGTAGTTTTATTTTGTTCAGATCATTCTAATGTTCTTTACCTACTGACAGATTCATTTTGATTAATGACATTACCTGAAGAGGATTTGAAAGTGGTAATGTAGGAAACTTTCTTACATCTGAACTTTCTAAGAATATTACATCTGTACTAATTTTGTTACTCAATAAGAACATCTTTCGAGTTGTAGGAGCAAATAGCCTGTAGACTTTGATCTGGTCACCGTATCCAATGAAAATCATTTTTATTGTCTTTGCATCCAATCTCTTAGTTTTTGTTTTGGTACATGGACCAATGCTTCACAAGTAAAGAATTTAAGTGACTAATATTTGGCTAATGACCAGTCTAGATCTCTTCAGGAGATAAATTTGATGGCACTCTTGTAGGACAACGATGATGTGTGCTGTTGTTGATACTGCTTCTGCCTAATATTGCTTTTGTAATTTAGCATTTATTAACAAACAACGAGATTACATTTCATCTGAACGAAATAATACTATTTTGTTCTGATGAAATGAAATCTAATGTTCTTAAACTGACGGATTCATTTTGATTAATTAACATTCTCTAAAGAGGTTTCTGGGAGTGTTAATGTTGTAAACTTTCTTACAACTGATTTTTCTAAGAATATTATATGTGTTTCGAGTTGTAGTGTCAAATAGCTTATAGCTTGTGGTCTGTTCACTGTATCCAATAAAAATCATTTTTGTTGCATTTGCATCTAATTTCTTTATTTTCTGTTTTGAAACATGGACCATAGCTACACAGCCAAAGATTTTTAAGTGACTAATATTTGGCTTATGACCAGTCCACATCACTTCAGGTTGGATGGACAACGGTTGATGATAAATGCTGCCGTTGAGACTGCTTCAGCCCAATATTGCCTCTGTAATTTAGCATTCATTTACAAACGACGAGAATTCAACGTATTGGTAAAAATCAAAATCCAGTCTGACTATTATCTATCATTTAAACTATAAAATGGTTAGTGGCGCTTCTAAAACATTCGTCAATACCCACGTTAACAAATTTAGGTTGGACCTGGATGCGCTGGAGACGACAATGTTTTATATTCTCTCTTTAATATGGGGATTAATTTAAGGATTGCGGGAGATGTGGAGGATACAGAGTCAGAATGGTACAGAACAGCATTGGAATATTAATATGATGTAAGCAATAACATTTGTGCGTCCAAAATGACTTATTAAAAATTATGTTATACGTACCAGTCACTGCTATAAATTCGTAATGGAAGCTAGACACTATCATAGACGGTGGAACCATCAATGAAAATCTGAATAACATGATCATTACGAGAGAAAGCAAGCCCAATTTTAGTTTTAAAAATGTTAAGAATATAAATAATACTCATCTCACGTCAGAATCTAAATTGAGTAATAGAGACCAGGCCTCTGATCTCAAGAATCTATGTTTCTTTTTTTTTTCACCAGGAGTTCAACGATTTTTGACATTATGGATCAAAAAGGAATAGGCCGATATGGCGAAGGGTCATAAGGATCTTGATTCATGTTTTAAAAGTAGCATGTTTTAAATTATTTAGATTTTCTATGAATTTAGACAGTCTCCGAAATGAAAATATGATTTAAATATAAAGGAAAAATAATTTGATATAAAGAATTACATATTAATCTATAGGAAATACCTTCTGCCACTGGAAAGAAAACTGTAAGATTGTCAATGCCACAGAAAAGCTCAGAGTACGAGAAAAGATTATTTATTGGATCGGATACAGATGAACAGAGATGAAAAGAAACGGACAATTATAAGGTCTCCAGACACAATTAGAGGACCAGGAATAGACATAGGATAGGATTCCGAGTTGGCGCAGATATTAGGATATTCCTCATTCTTAGCACTCATAGTAGGATATATAGATGTTTTTAGATTTGTCTACAACTATATGTAGGTCTGGACTATGCATAGGGATTGAGATTTGAGAAAAAGTAACAGATCTGGAAACTAGGAGGGCACAGCCTGGCTTTCCATCATCCCTGTCATCACGGAGGTAATAGTAATAAGGAATCCTAAACACAGATCCCGGTTTTAACCCGGTCTCTGAGATGGTAAGAATGACTGGATAAAAACGATTTATTAAAAACAGCGCCAGGTTTCTGGTGGCGAAGAACTGTCGCGCTCTAGGAGTTGTTGAAGAGGGGACGTTTAAGAATAAGAAATCTGCGTTCAGCCTCTGAGTTGGTGATGATTTTTTGGGACATAATGATTTTAATTGACATCTGTCAAGATTATCCGGTGCATTTTTCCTCAGTGCCCTTATATGTATATTACCAATGCCGAATATGCACATAATATTACAATCGGGTACCACACAAAAGTCTCCAGTGTAACCCTAATCACAACGATAACACCTTGGCATCTACACTGTGAGCTAATATGCCCAGATCTACAGCAGTTTCAACATTGTATTGTGGGTAAGTGATAAGTAAGGACTCTTTCTGGAAGTAAGAAGAAAGAGTCCAAAAATGTTAGCACTAGGGAGGTTCATAGAACCCATTCACCTGACCGTCTGAGTTAATTTAGTGTTTAGAGCCTTAGGGCTCGACGCTTGAACACTATTATATATATTATCTCTATTATAAAATATCCTAAATATAAAACCCTCAAATTATGGTAAGGTTGCTAAAAACCTTGCCACAATTTGAGGGTTTGATATTATTTTTCACAAATTGCTCCAGAATTCAATCATGAGATGCCGTTCACAACTCCCATTCGGGTATTTGGGGATAACTGCGAAAAAATTATGTTTTTAGAAAATTATGTAACTTCCCAGTGACTTTAAGCCACCATATTCGTACTATGTCTGTAACACCATATATATACTATGTCTGTAATTTCAGATGGCACATCAAGAGCAGACCTTGCGAGATGGACGATAGTTCTTTATCTTCGTCAGAGTATGCAAGTTGAGAGTCGTTATCAAAATCTTTTTTGAATAAGTGGATTGATAGGAAATAGAGTGTGAAATTGTTTTTCTTTTTATCAACGTCGGCGTTTTTGGCCCGACGTTTACGTTGTTGACTGTTCGCTTGAGATACGAGTATAAGGAAAGATGCCTGGGAGATTGTGGTGGAATCTGGAGATTCCATAGTTAACTGGAGGACGGCCACCTCTTCCATCTGGAGAGTTTGTTTAGTCCATTTGACACGCTTAAATCTAAAGAATCTAAGAAAAACCGGACAAAAACACAAACACTTACAAATATAATGAGAACAGACCATCAAAGAAATATAATACAAACAAATTTTGGAGTCTAACACTTAACGATACGAAGATTTCAGCGAAACCCTACTTACAATGTGTTTGCATCAACATCTTTACAAGTGGTATTCCTACCCCAGTTTTAAAACCTTTACCATTCCTTTGACTCTTTGAAAGTGTAAGACTCTGGTTTTTTAAAAAATAAGTTTTATTCAGGTTTGGTTTCAGTGTACAAGAACTGATGAAAGGACTTAATACAGTGGTTTACAGAACTTTGAGACTGATTTTGTGATATTGCAACTTTAGCGTAAATAGCTGTGTAATTTAATAATTAATTCATTATCAACCAACTAGGAGCTACATAAAAACACTATTAACTCTTTGCGGTCGGCAGATTTCGCTTTTGGGAGTACCTGCAGGTTCGCAGTTCCTTTTCCATGCAGGATTTGAAATCAATATATGCTATTAAAACACAAAATTTGTTAAAACTGTTTTGTTGTGTTTAATGATGATGAACACTTAGACGTACGTATTACAAGCAGTAATACGTCTAAGTGTTCATCATCACCTTTGCTATTCTCTACTTCAATGTCAATTCTTAGTATTGTATTAACTATCAAAATATTGTTTAAAATAAGATGTGTGATGTACACATTGATTAGCTTTTTAGCAATCTCAATGTTTCTCGAGAGGTCATTCGTAACCTACTGCTGGTAATTTCTCTAATCAATCATATATTGTTATTTCGAAGGTCGACTAAAACACGGAACACCGACTTCAACGCTTGTTTAAAAATGTTCCCGCTGCGGTGAAATCGACTTCCACGACGATTTAAAAATGTCCCCGCTACGGGGACACCGGCTGCAAAGGGTTAAGACTCATCAAATATTTCTGAAGTTTTCTATTTCGTTAAATTATTTTAGAAAAATTACTTATTTCTAATAACTAAGTTTATAACTAAAGGTTGGGTATTAAACAAAATATATTAAGAAACTTAAATATTAACAATTAACTAAATTTTCTTAGTTTTTATTACAGAGTTTTTGTAAAAATGTTTAAGAATTTTATAACAAAATTATTAGGTTTGTTTTTGTTAAGTAATTATTAAGAAGAATAAAAAGTTCTAACGTCAACACTTCGTAACTTCAAACAAGGTTTGGTACAGCAGCAAAACAAAAATGCACATAGGAATTATATGTGCATTTAATTACATACTTAATAAATCGAAAACTTTTGTAAAATTTAACACCTTGGTCAATTTCGAGTAATAATTAGATAATAATAATCATTTGCTAAATCCATTCGCTTCGGAAATCTCTAGTAAAGTAAATTGAGGATCACAAATAAATACGGTTTACATGGATTTTAAAAAAGCTTTTGACAGAATTACTCATAGCATCCTGATGCAGAAACTTAATAAGATATGGAACAGAGGTAATACTCTACTTGGAGCATTTGAACCATATTTATATAAAAGAGTCCAATTGTCAAATGTCCAAGAAACTTTCTACGCGATTTCTGGCGTTCCTCAAGGATATCACTTGGCGCCTATCCTTTTCATGTAGTTTCGATATCGCTACTCGTATAGAGCATACAAATATTTCATTACTTGCAGACGACTTGGAAAAGTTGTTCGCGTAGAACTCCGTTATTTATAAATCAACTTTAAAAAATACTATTTATCTGAAAGAATATACTTCTGAAATTATCCCATGACATTTTCACAAAAAAATGTTTTACTGGACCAATCTTATTTTTAAAATTAAAATAACGGAAAAAAATGCCAAGAAAGTAAACTTCTAAGGCGTTTAATGCTAGATTCATAATTTTATTCTATAATTCAATCGTATAGAAACAGGTTTTAGTTTTTCCTGTAAGTTTATCCAGGAGTACCGTGTTCTGATAATTAGGCCGACATGATGTTAATTATAGGAATTTCAATTAATTACAATATAATACAAATTTTTATTGTATTGAGTAATGTCTATGCAGTATTGTGTTAGATATCAGTGTTTTTGGGCTTTATTTAAGGGTGCTGGCTACCTTAATATTTACTTCATTTTTTAATACAAGTCCTTTTTTTTTTGAGGAAAATTCTAACAAATTACTATTTACAGATTCTAATTTCTATTCATTAAAGCATAATGTTTCGACATATCTACAAAAGTTACAATTAAGATTATTTTTTCTAAAACATGATTAGTCTATGATATAATGTATTAAAATTTTTAAAATTCGATATTAATCTATTGGACGATTCAATATTTTTTTACATAAATTTTTGATATCAAAATAACTTCAACTATAATTAATATTAATTAATTATAGGATTTTATGATAGCTTTCATGATGCTTTAACATGTTCCATGTAATTTAAGTTTTGTTTGAATGTATGTATTAATATGTATGTATGTGTTAAACATAA
>JAOCPS010453692.1:0-11856 GCA_025505425.1 Graphium colonna
AGGGTCGTTATTTAGATTATCGTATGCTCAGATTAGATAATAAGACAGAATATTGACGCCAGTGCGATGAAAAGACTTTTAGTCGGTAAATAGAATCTCCAGTCAGTACAAAACAAAGCTTTGAGCGGACAATACGTCACGTTTTTTTCTTGAATACTGCTGACTTGTGTTGTTAATTCTTGCAAAACCGTTCCGAAATACTTAAAAAGTTAGACGGAATATCATTTGACCGGTAAATGTCATTAATTGAACTATTTTATATTATTTTCTTATTTTAATATTTATCGTAAATAAACATATGACGCAAAATGCTTAGGGTTGCTAGATTAACCAGGGGAACAATTCCAACAAATATATTCAAATGTAATGTGAGATAGGGAATCGACAAAATTATACCTATAATATACTTTATCAACAAAAAAAATTGTGTAAAATAAAGGCTGCTAAAATATTCGGTTACAATGACTCAATTTTTTTCTCTGAGATAGAACCAAAGAAGTTGAAATGTAAAAATATTGTAATATTTATTCCAAAACTGTTATTGATAGTTATTCCAAAAAATATTAATGAAATCTGACACATTATGTGTCAGATTTCATTGAATTCCAAAAAATATTATTGAAATCTGACACATAATGTGTCAGATTTCATTGAATTCCAAAAATATCAATGAAATCTGACACATAATGTGTCAGATTTCATTAATGTTATTTGGAATAACTATCAATAACAGTTTTGGAATAAATATCACAATATTTTTACATTTCAACTTATTCGGTTTTATTTTATTTTCTGTTTTTACTTTTAATTCACATATACATTCACAAACAGACCAAAATGTATACCCATCAACTTGTATAGCCCCAATGTTTCGAGTATCTTAACAGGTGTTTGTCAAATATTTTAATTGCTTCTGTTTTATTCACTTTAGTTGTTTTTTAAACAATACTATAAAACAAAACTTTAAAAATTAACACTTTTTATTTATTTAAATATTTTAATTGTTTTTTGTCAATTAAAAGGATCTCAGAATTTACTATTTTGCTAGGCAGTAAAATTGGTATTAATTTTCTAATAAAGAAATTCTCATATGTTTATAGCACTCAGTTTTATTTACATTAAAATAAGATATACATATTTTGATGACCAAATGGCTCTTTAACTATTTGTCAACCCAAATAATTGTGCTAATTAGTTTGTTAAAAGTTTTCTTTGTCGGTTTATCATGATAATTTTAAAGTTACTATTTGTAGAGACGAAAATTTTTGGTCTGGTTTGAGTTTATGAATATTTTCACAAACATATTTTTTTGTGAGGTTTATACAAATTTGGCGTATAATTTCGCATAATATGTAGATCTTTTATTTTATTACAATCGAGGTTTTTATGGATAAATTTATTGATTTAAAAACCATTTTTATATATTTTCTATCTGCATTATATTAATATTTGATCAGCATTTAATGATTTGGCTGTTGGATTTTTCTTTCTTTTATAAAATTAACATTGACATTTCATTCTAAACCAACAGCCAATGTTCTGACACAAGTCCACAATCATCTATTCTCTCCAAAGCAACTCTCTCTACAATTCTCCATATGTGGCATTATCACTCAAAATCAATCTTTAAATAATAATGAAATATCAATTCTATAAGACCGTTTAATTAGCAATATTCCGCGAAGCAAACGCGCTTTTCTTTTCGCGGAATATTGCAAAGTAACACCTGATTCTATTAATTAACCGAATATCAATCAACCTCTATACCAATATAGCATATTACAGAATTTATAAAAACTTAGTGTACTTACCTGTAAAAGATCTTCCCTAGTGGGAAAGTCTGAGACAATGACATTCTTGCCATCATACACCCTGGTTAAGGAAATGTGCAATCTGCCACTGACAATCTTGTGCACATCATCAGGCAAGTGCCTCTGCATGCTCGCAAGGAGCACATTTTGTATGTTGAATGAAGGACTGAAGGGTCCAAGAGACCCAGCCCTCGCTTCACCAACTATTCTCAAGACATCACTGGTGATTTCACCTATAGAGTACAATAAAAAAAGAAATTTATAAGTATAATATTTGCTCAAAGATTCTTTACAATAAGGGTGGTCTCAATTTGACATGTTAATCTGCACCTCTATCTGTGTTTTTCAACTGCAAAAGAAGTACATAGAGTATTAACTACATAGAGCGTCTTAGCTATGATTTAACAAAATCTGATCAGTTGTTCCTAAGCAATGTTGATGGTTTTTTAAATTTCTAATTTGTAGTTGTTACTTGTAAAGACCCCTTAAATTGTAAACATGAACACAGTTCAAGATACAGTTTTATAATACATATATCATGTGCATATACATAATGAAGCTGTATCTTTAAATTATGAAAACATTCACTAAATCAAATATTAAATCACAGCATACACTAAAACATGTTGTCTTATCAGTAATTACATTATTTCAATGTTAAGATTAGATCAACAATATTTAATAAGTGATTTTGAGAATGCTACCTGTTCCAAAAATATTAGCGTCAAAATTATAGTTTTAAACTAACTAGCAAACAAAGATTATACTGCTCATATTAGAAACAGCTTCCAGCCACAATAACAATATACATCTACAATAAAAATATACATGTTTGAACATGTTCTATTTATAAATTATTTAGGCATCCAACAGTGTAAAGATCACATTACATTTTAACATGAGGTAAAAATCTTTCTGAGCTGGATTTTTAAGAGTAATAGTTATTAATATTGAGTTTTTGTATCCCACCTTTTACACATATACTATATACATTTCTCTATTAATAAAATACATTCTAACTGTTAAATATTAACTGTTTTAAGAAATTTATATAAAATTAAAACATTATTTTTTATGTTAATTTATAATTTTTACTTTTTTAAGTGTTTTCTAAAAAAAATATTAAATTGTTTTTTATGATATCTTTATTTAGGGTACACAGAGATATTTGGGAGCCCTTTCTATTTCAAACTTAGGTCATAACATTGAAATTTTGAGATTTATTGTGAAATTACAGATAAACACTTTCGTTTATTGTTATAGATAAAGATGTAACATTTCAAAGATAACATGAAATAACCACCTACACCTTTGTAAGGCAATGTCCTGTAGATATTATCTCTATTGACTATTATTATCGAAATGTTGGCTAATGTTAGTCACTAACCAAAATTGATATCTTATTTATTTTTAGAGAATTATCAAAAAGTTCACTGTCCATCCCTTATTTATAATAAATTATTGTTTTTTTAATCTGAATTAATAACATTGTAGAAGCTATCTAAGCTTAAAATAATTGACTAAACTTCGAAAAATCTTACTTAATTCTCAAAATGATGTTTGGGTACATTTTAATGTACATACTAAAACACACTCAATGTACATATTTAAATAGATAGATAGACTTTCTCGATTTTTAAGTAATCTGAAGTTGGTTGGAAGAGCTCTAAATTATCCTTAATGTAATAGGCTTGTTTATATTATTATAGGCATACTCAAAATACTATATAACAGAGATAAAAATATTATCTATAATATTATACATAAACCATAAAAGTGAAGGTCGAAAGGTTGAGTTACAAAACATAATAACATATAGATCCATTCAAAAACATAAGATACAACATAATACACATTTTACATATTTTATTATAAACATCATTACTTGTTCATAATGTGAGGCTCAATTCAAGAAATTGAGAATATCCAATAATTTTAAAATCCAAGACTATTTTTAGCAATTATTATACCACAAAAAATAAGGTATCCATATAAAATGCAAATTTAAGAAAGTGAGAATAAGACAGTATAACCACATACCACCTACCACAAAAATTTGGCTGTACTTGACTGATATAGTCGTATGATTGTATATATTTTCCATAAAATAATTAGATAGTAATTAGGCGATACCATTATTACAACAATAAGAAAGTAGACTTATTATACAAATACACATTTGCAACCATCCTTACACTTACCGATAGGTAGATCACAAAGAAGGGCACATGCTGATATAGCTCCAAATGAAGCTCCAGAGATCTTTCCTAATAATAAATGCGGCGCATATTTTTTAAAGCACACAGCAACACCAACATGGTATATACCAAGAAATCCACAACCCGCAAAAGACAAGTTCATTATTCACGCATACAAAATATTTCAAACAAAAACTATAAATGCAACAAAACGAAATAGGTCGACAATAAAATAACTTATCAGCACTACAGTAGAGATTAGATATTAATAATCCAAAGACTATTATCGGAATCAATCGCCTTAAAGTATTTTTTTTTTTCAAATAAATAACATGAAACACGGATAGCCTTGTTTAAGACTCGAATATAAATAAACAATTGTTAATCAGACATATGACGTCAAAAACCTTAAACGTCAAAAACATTGACACTTGACAATGACAGTGGCAGATACATTTAATTTAACGCAAAATGATAATTGTGAATTACTAAATTATCCTAAAAAATAAATTTTACTTAAAAAAAGAACAAAATCTTTCATTTACTCACTTTATTTCTAAAATTAACAATGCATTTGTATCACAGATTTTCAGGCTATTTAAAACGAATACTGTCATTGATAATATATCAATTACGAACAATTTTTATATTATTCAGAAGTTATAAAAATCTGCATTAAAAGCACTTGTGAATCTATTTTGAAAACATAAATAAATTCAAACAATTTTTAATACGTAAAAAACGAAGATATGACTCATGTGTAATTTTTTACTCTACAATGCACAACCAAATCAAGTAAGATTATAGTGCGACTTTGTCTTTGATTAACTAAGATATTAATTCGACGTCGACGTTTGTTACCTTTGTTAGACTGTTTTTAAATTTATTATTCTAAATGGATGATTTCGGAGACAGTTTTGTTCAGCCCGAGGTAGACCCTGCGGCAGAATTTCTTGCAAGGGAACAAAATCAATTGGCTGGCCTAGAAGATGAATTAGAAACCAGTGCGCCGCCCCCAATTGCTACTCCGGCTTCTAATGGTTTAGAGGACTTTGTGGGTAATTAAATATTTTCTTGTACATCCTTATATTATATGACCTAATAAATAACTTTTATAAGAATTATTCGAAAAATGGCTAATTTTTACCAAACTTAGTAAAAAAAGTGCTGTAATGACGGTCAGCTAAACTTTATTGTTTTCGGGGATTTTGTAATTAATTACCTATGAAGCACATGAAAACATTTCGACTACTATTAATACTTTTAGTCTACCTAAATTTTATGAATGTTCTTTATATCAAGCTACATAGCATATCATGTAATCATAATAGTATACAATTTAATATAATTTGTTGTTTCACAGAAGTTCCAAGTGCAGCAGTATTTGAAGCAAATGGCCTTATTGATGCAGAGCCTGCTCCAGCCCCAGTTTTCCGGCAAGAAAGAGAAGAACCAGAAAAGATCAGAATATGGAGAGAAGAACAAAAGAAAAGGTTAACAGAAAAAGGTAAATATTACAATTGCACAATATTGGTCACCCAAATAAATGATATAAAATGATGATTGGAACAAATATTACTAACAAGACTTTTGTGCACCAATCATAAACAGTTATAAAAAGTACTTTCTATAACATATACTGCTGTAATACTACTAACATATCATATGTTTAGGAAAATGTTAGGCTTGTTTAACTTCACTACTTACATAAAACCTTATTTGTTTAGAAATGTTTTTAATAAGAAATATATCAATGCCTTTTAGATGAGGAAGAAGAACGGAAAAAGGAGGAAATGTTAAAAGTTGCCAAAAAAGAATTAGAAGACTGGTATAAGACTCATGAAGAACAAATTGCTAAAACTAAAGCTGCAAACAGGTAAAATTTATATTTTATATAGTTGATATATGTAGCTAGTGGTTTAATCTAAATATAATTATAATTTAGATAGCATGTTATTGGTCCTTAGTAGAAAAAGCATTATATTTTAATTACTATCAATAAATTAAAACTTGTTATCAAAAGTGAACACATCAATGTTTTGCTGTGTTGTTCATTTCATGTTCTTTAAAGTAAAGGAAATTAAACATATCAAGAAAATCATATACCTTTTACTTTGTATATCTATATATCTTCCCAATAACATTATGTCCCTCCCCTATATTATTTAGTAGAAAAACTATGTCCTTTAGTTTGCATGCCTTTCAATTTAAGTATTTTTTTCCTTATTACATATATACATTTTTCTAATTCTCTTGTATTTTTCTTTCAATGCTGCCAGGGAGTCTGCTAAGTGAGTATTTGATAAAGTAGTTTCAGTGTTAACTAACAACTGTGGTGGTTGTATTGGTTGTCAGACATACATTTGGGATAATTAATATTTTACATTTATCATGTCAAAAATGTTAAGTTTGGGCCCTAATGGCTAAAATATTGTTCCAACAACCCATTTCATAGACTCTTTATATAACAACAACATTGTACTATATAATTTATTAAACAAGTTTTAATTCTCAGATCATGATAACTGTTTAATGGCATTAATGAGCTTTGTTTCATAGTTCATAGGAAGTATCCCAAAGATGAATTATATTTGAAACAGGTGAACTATCATTATGAAATTTTACATCAGTTAGGGCAAAGGGTAACTAATTTATATATAGTTGAAACAAAATACTGTTCTTTGCAGCATATTTTTAATGGACCAGCATTACAAATTGATGAACAAGTTGTTAAAAAAAAAGAATGATGTCTACTATACTGAAAAATAAAAGAGAACAAGTAAAGAAGTCCTGGTAGAAAATGTAATTCATAATAGTAATGAAAAAACAATATTCATATTATACTTCTAAAAATTATGGGAAATGGCTAGTTAAAAGTCATCACTGTCTCATTGTACCAATGGCTGAACATAAATTAAAAGTAGTAATTCTGCATTTCTTCACCAGGAAAACAATCTATAAGAAATATTTATGGGTAATAATTATGATATATTATCGTGCACATCATGAATATGATTGTGTTCTTTCCAAAAATATAATTTATTTATATAGAGAAATCCAGCTGTTTTAATTTTTCATGTGTACTACTCTATCTCAATTATTTTAGGATATGGTCTTGTCTCAACATATTTTCTATGGCATTTAATAAACTGAATTGTTTCGTGGTCAGTGGGACTCATAGAATAATTAGTAATAATATATGATAAGTGTCAAAAAAACTAGATGATTTCGATGTATTAACCAACAAAAAAGTTTGTCTGACTATTTTACTCAGCTTACAAGGCTGAAAACAATAATACATTAAGTTATTCATGAAAGTGTAGACTGTTATTCTTTCATTATGTAAAAAATTCGTATAATTATATGGATATTCAGAATAAAAAAATTGTAACTGGTCCGTCCTCTGGTGTTTAATGCTCAACAAAAAAAAACCGGCCAAGAGCGTATCGGACACGCATATAAAATGATTCCGTAGCCTGCCATTGGTTCATCCCCTTGACAAAAGTAAATACCGACAGATTAAATTTTGCCGTCGATATACATTTTGTTAGGACTGTAAGTATACAAGTTTGTAGAGATGTATAAAAATAACTATGCAAATGATACCGACTTGGCTATAGTTTTCGTTGAAAATACTTAGAGATATTCCACAAGATGGGATAGTGCTTTTTTTTAAATCACTTCATTACGCAGGGGTGAAAAAAAATATTTTTGCATAATTTTAAGAACCAAATTTTGCATCTTTAATATCATCATACATCTTTTCACTAATTTTCGTGACAGTCCGTGCAGAACCGGCGGAGTACGATCCCGGACGGACGGACAAATATGACGAAACTATAAGTTAAAAACAAAACAAAGCTAATTAAAAAGAGAGGAATTAAGTCAGGAGTCAGAACACATGTTTGTTAAAACTTTATAAATGACAAAAAATGAGAAGCAAGATAAATATTTAGTTGGCGCGATTCATGAGTTCAATTGGCATATGGAACAATTATTTGTATGGCCTACTATATTTGTGTTTCTAAGACTTTTTTAATATGTGAAAAACATGAAAACTTGTGACACTTAGGAATGCTGAACGAGCGTTAGCCCGTGGCTCGGAAGGGGGCTCCACTGAAGGCAACGAGTGGGAGCGCGTCGCCGAGCTGTGCGACTTTGGACCGAGACGCGGGAGAGACGTGGCGCGCCTCCGCTCCATCGTGCTGCAGCTGAAGCAGGCTGGTGCCAGGCCCAAGTACCCAGCGAGGGCCACCAAAGTGTGAGTTGTATATCATTGCGTCCATTTATAATCGCAATTTGAAGATTATCCACATAAAATGTTTGCTGTTATTATGGAACTATATTGGAAAAGGTCTCATAGTCAAACTCACATAATGATGTTATTGTGACTAAAGAGATCTTCATACATAAAATAATATTCAAATTAGTTAGGTCACTAATTTGAATGTGGACCTGAGGACCTGAGGATGTTTTCAAATTTATTTTTATATAAACTAACTACTAACTAACCCACAATAACTACTAATATTTTAACATAAAAAATAAACAAGTTTGCCAAGCCTAAGGAGAAATTAGCGACAGAATAAGAGAACTAAGTAGGATTTAGCAAAACTAGATTACATAACAGATCAGTGGTGGCCATTCAAATAAAAATAATTTCAAAATAACTAATAATCATTTAAAAATTGGGCACTGAGGCTAAGATTTCTCTTTGGGACATTATTTTTTCTTAGATTTTTCATTTTTGTTTTTCTTTAAATTTCTTGATATTTTAAATCCTATATCACTAATAATCACTGATTAAAAGTGGTCAAGTAACAGTATTTGTCAAGATGTTATTGCTGGACACAACAGGTATTAAGTTTACATTGCATGGCAGGTAAAGAAAGTTTCCTCATGAGGTTCTCTTTCATGACCATAGAGGTCATCCATACTTTTTGTATAAACAACTTTTGGTTTCAGCAAAGGCAATTTGAACCTAGGTTACACAGAGATTACTAAATTAAATGTAGGAAACGTGCCTGGACCTGGCCTTAACTATTAAATAATATTGTTGATTTTATAAAGTGTACTTTATTATTGTAATGATATTAATGAAATATTTATACAGATATGCTGAAACTCTTGGAGAAGAGGTAACATGCTATTTGTGTGGTATAATTAGTAAATATGAGCCAGGTGTCCTTCCATTAAAATATTAAATTAAAAAAGCTATTAGAAATTAGAGCAATACCAAAGTAATAATATGTAAGCTAATATGACAATCATTCTCCTAATACAATCAAATGGTATACTAATACAAACCTCATATCTAAATGTACCATTCACATATTGTTATAACATTTTCACTACTTATAGTTACACAATTCTTTAATTTATTATTAGTGTTTTAATCTCATTCCTATTGCCCCAGATCATTTCATATATATGCTAAAAAGTAATAATGCTATGTAACCAAAATAAGTATGTTTGTAATCAATAACAATTTTAATTTAAAATGTATTGTTTACAGGGCTTAAACTTTTGGAACAATGCTGATGGAGCTTTGTTGGAGGCCTGAATAAGAATAAAAGAAATATTGCAAATTTTAATCACATTTAATTATATGTATGTTAATAATAACAAATATTATGATGTGTTGCTGTCAATCACCACTCTAAAAAATGTTAACAATATAATGTGTTATCACAGATGTTATTTATTTAAAATTAGGGCAACATAGGCCTTTTTTATTTGATTATAGCAAGCTAAAATTAAAAATAATCATTCCAAAACAAACAATGTTTTATTTTTAACAATTGATAAAAATAATGAAAGCAATAGATGGCCTATGATAAAATAAATAATTTGCAGCCAAATCCCTAAACTGCTACAATTTCAAATCCTTTGCAATATCTATGTGCTTTCTCTTATATACCCTCTCAACCAATTGCAATAAAAGATACATCAAACTTATAACTAAAAGGAATGGCCAAACTCCGCTATTGAGATAACTTCTCAATTGTTGACCCAAAGGCTTGTTTTTGTTGAGCAATATTTTATTATAAACAATTTCTGTTCTTCTTGTAATATCCATCCAATTATACATCTTTCTAATCATTCTATTACATTCATATGGGCATAGGATTTTTCCCTTTTTGATATCATCCATTGCTAATTCAATACCTTCAACAATACTGGTAACATTTGGTTCAGTCAGATAAATCATGCTTTCAGGAAGGACTTCTGGTATTCCTCCTACTTTAGTTGATACTACTTTTAAGCCACATGAAGCCGCTTCTACTATTGCCATACAATAGGCTTCTGTTAGAGAAGTATTTAAAAATATATCTCCTTTCACTAAAGTATCTCTGACTTCAGAGTGCTTTAGGCTTCCTAATAATGTAACACAATGTTGGAAACCTTTTCTTTCTCTTACTTCTTGTAGGAGCCACATCTTTGGTCCATCTCCACCAATTATAAACCTAAGTCTTGGATACCGAGGACACATATCTGCTATTACAGCAGCCATCAAATCTACACCTTTCCTATACACTAATCTTGATACAATAACTATGGTTATTACATTAGGATCTCTCTGACTTGGGTCTGGGATAAAATTGTATGCATCTACTGCATTGGGGATAACTGATACTTTATATGCATTTACTTTTGCCCTTAATACTGTATTTTCCTTCCCTGTATGTGACACACAAATACAATGATCACACTCACATAGACACATTTGCAGGTATTTGTTGGTTAAAACCGCTGATGTGTCTGCAAAACCAAATAGACTATGATCTGTAAAAACTGTTTTTAAACCTAACAACTTCCCTATAATTGAAACTTCATGGGCTAGAACACTAAATGCAGAATGACCATGCACAATTTCAATACGCTCTCGTATCAAAATGTATCGAACTAAAGCTATATTACAAATCATTGTCGGTAAAACGCATTGCGAGTAAAAAACCCTGACAGGCAAATAGTACACTTTCAAACCACCTGTTAAATACCTGACTCCCACTCTATCGCCATAACAATGTGTAATAACAACGACTTTGTGTCCACGTTGGATAAGACATTGGGATAAGTTATAAATGTGTTCTTCAACTCCACCTGTATTAGGATAGAAGAAATCCGAAGCCATACAGACAACATGCCGTTTCTTGTTATATGAAGTTTCCTATAGAAATATAAGAAAATTAGATTTCGAACACGGTTCCATCATATGTATGAATTCTTGAACAAAATACCTTAATTGTATTCATGGCAAAGTGTTAACTTCTGTTTATTTACACAAACGTTTGTTGTAAAATAAAAGTAAAATATGAATGTGAAATGTCAATTTGAACTTGACAGTCTCTGCCATGCTCTGTATATTTTTATGGACCTACTGAAAAATGCGTTGCATGCACTTGAAGCACTGGTGTGAAAACCGTGTTAAACTTTGATAATTTATACAAACTTAATTAAATTACCTTTAGCTCATAAACGTTCTTTAACACTTCTTGGACTTATTAGCTAAATAATTTTGAACATTGAATGTGATAATAAATAAGCGTTATTAATTTCAAATTGAATAAAGATATTATGATACGTATAGCGTAATTCGCCTAAGTCAAAAATGTCGCTACGGAGTAAGGTGACAATTTATAAAGCTGTTATTCGTTCTGTTATGACGTACGCGTGTCCGGTGTTCGCACACGTAAGTCCGCGACAGATAGACCGACTTCAGGTCGATAAAAATCGATTCATGCGCAGGGCCACGGGAGCACCCTGGTCCATGCGCAATTTAGACTTACACGTCGATCTAGAGCTTCCCACCATTGCTCAATTCCTGAAGTTGGCATCGCGCCACT
>JAOCPS010453803.1:0-11855 GCA_025505425.1 Graphium colonna
AGGTTGTTAGGGGATTTTTTCGCGGAATATTGCTAATTAAACAGTCTTATAGAATAAGCATTATTTCGAAAAATATTCTGGTTCCTAATGTTTGTATTATGAGTAAAGTAAGACTAGTGTTTTACATATGTCAAGGACATTCACAACGAAAAACAACTTTTCAGCTCGATATTTTGCTAATAAACCCCATGATAGGATATGAAATAAATAAATGACGGGCACGGGTTTCGAAAGTAAAAAAAAACTTGTTTACAAAAAGATTGGTTTACAATGTTGTAATTATATGTACAAAAATCATGTTTTAGTGGGAACGTGAGAATAAACTTACGTGAGAACCAACAGCATAAATTCCAAGTATTTTTGTCATCAAAATATTCCGGAATGCTATAATACGCTTTAGTTGAAAGAATTTTCTTAATTTTGCACTAAAACTGAATAAGCGGCAGACGTAATATTAACTGTGGAATTCTATTATCGTTTCACTCACCTTTCCACTTCTCCTTCCTCCTAGCCCTTTTTCCCAAGTTACTTGGGGCCGGCTTCTAATCTACACAAATATAACCTGAATTTCAATTTTTACGCAGGGCGACTGGCATCTGACCTCCGCAACCCAAAGGGATAAGCTGAAACCAAAGGATGGATTAGCTGTCAGGATATTTGAAGGCACTGGCATCCTATAACGACTGCCAAAGATATTCTTGACAACCAGGACCGACTTTTAACATGCCCATCCGACACATGGATCATTTTCATTTATAGGTAATCGGGTAATTAGCTCACATTACTCTAACCCAACCAAGAAAGAACA
This sequence comes from Graphium colonna, assembly GCA_025505425.1. Classification (NCBI taxonomy): domain Eukaryota; kingdom Metazoa; phylum Arthropoda; class Insecta; order Lepidoptera; family Papilionidae; genus Graphium; species Graphium colonna. The sequence goes on from JAOCPS010453803.1 coordinate 809, forward strand.
ACACAAAGTCGTTATTCCCCCGCGGGATTCGAACCCACGACCTCCGGTTTACAAAGCAAGGGCCTATACCACTACGCTACGGAGGCGGACACCTTGCCATATGAATGACTTATTTATTTTTTGTACACACAACTTGGCGTATCATACCAGAAATATTTCTGGTATGATATAATATTATAAAATAAACTTTGATAAAAATGTTCTTAGGTTCTTGTGAAATTACCCTTTTCATGTATTTATCAAATATTATTTAGAAGGATTCCGCAAGTAAATGTTTTTATTTATTTATTTAAATTTTATTGTTCGTCGCCCTAAATATGGGCCTATACAAAAGGCAAACTTAATGCTAATAAGCATTCTCTACCGGTCAACCCTTGGAGAGAAGTTAAATTGATTCAGGCGCGAACATTATCTAAATACTGTATACACACTTATTATACATATACATACTATACAGTTCATCTGATGGTAAGTGATCCTATCGCCCATGGACACACGTAACATCCGGAGAGTTACGAGTGCGTTGTTAACTTGGGAAATTGGATTAAATAGGTTTATTGAATAGGATAGGGTCGGGATTAAGGATCTGGAGGGGATATGAGTGGTTAAAGAAAAGCGTAGACATGGCCATCCGGCATCCCCAAAAGTCATGCATACTTTATTTTATGCCGACTTTATAAAGAGCGATGGTACTTCCCCGGACGAGCGTGGCCGTAAAAGTGCAGCAAAAACTGTGAAAGGATGATATGCTCTACCATCTGTAGACATATGTCTGTTTATATGATTATTTTCTTTCACGCTACCAAAGAGGTTATTATTATGGATGCTACTGTCAAAAACTTTGAATTCGGCACATTTCGTTTCACGTGGCTGACTCGTGTTTGTTTATGATATTAATTGAGCCACTGGGAAATTTTGAAACCGGAACGGCTGCTCGTAAAGATGTTTGAGTAAGGTCTACAATTACAGTGGAGGTGAAAATATATCAAATCGGCATAAAATAAAGTACGCATGACTTTTGGAGATGCTGGATGGCCATGTCTGCCCTTTTTTCTCTCTCTCCTTTCCCCTCCAAATCCTTAATCCCAACCCCATCCTATCCAATAAATGTATTCTATCCAATTTACCAGATTGGTAACGCACTCGCGACTTTCCGAATGTTGCGTGTATCTATGGGCAACGGGATCTGCTCGTTTGTCATCCTTTCCATAAAAGAAGGTCTTTTACCACCCACTTTCCCTTGAAGACTTAAGTTTGGACCACTATAATGACAGTTAAGCGGTTTATTATCTCTTAGAGCGACCATTCGTCTTATTATTCATATCAAATTTTACTTTTCGTTACCATCAGACGTCGTGTCTGCGACGGCATTGTCCGTTGCCCGCTCTAATTCGTACACTTTCATTTTTTTTCCGCGACATCCATTATCATTGTATCGGGGGCGAGGTTGCGCAATGGCTCTAAGAGCTTTGATATAATTTTTGCTGCTTTATATCTGCCAACAATCATTCAGTTGAAATTCGAGAGGGATTTCGATTTGCAACCGTATTGGAATAGTATTAAATCGGTTTTTCTATACGAAAGTATTTGTGAACGGTAAATAATTGTGGTTATAGACGATTTGATCGTGACTTCAGACGTCACTGGTGACTGCGTTACGCAAGTTAAATTGTAATTATATTAGTTGAAAGTAAGAAATTAATGTAGTGGTTTTTATAGTAAATGCTTTGAACACAGTCGATATGACAACATTAGTAAATGTTTCAGTTTAAACTTAAACCGTGATGTTTAACCGTCCATTACATGTGTCAGATATTATTTACTTTTTTGCAGGAAAAGGTCACAATTCACCCGGACTATCAAAATAAATTAAGCTATAGCCGGCCCCAATCACCTAAGAAATATGTAAAATGTAAGTAAAGTAAGTATCCTTTACTTTACTGTCAAAGTCCTCAGGATAAAACAGAGGGAACAGAAAAAAAGTGAAAAGTAAGCAGACGATTCACTTGTTGTAAAAGTCATAACTTCGGCGATGGACATCCCCCAACAACCTGAGAGAAGAAGAGGCAAGAAGAAGGCTAAAAGATTGATTTTTGATTGAGCCTTCCGACCGATTTCGGTCATGGCGACCTCTTCTACTCTTAGTTGGTTCAACGCTTATGCGCCCGGAGATGGCTAACATAGACGATTTTCGCAACGAATCCTGGCGCACAATAAGGACACGTGAGCATGCCGATGTGGTGATTATAGTCGATGGCGGTGGGAGGACGGACTTTAAGTTCATCGCGTTTCACATCAAGGCCGGCTTTACGCTGATCCTCAAATTCGCGGACTTACCTCTTTACAGACTCTCGCCATTCTGGGCGCTGTGCTGCGGAATCTTCCCACTGAGAGGGCTCTATGTTGCATCTTTTCATGTGTCGTTTCTGAACGTCTTTATAACGAAGGAGCTGTTCACCACGTTTTTGCTTGCCCTCTTCTAATTCAGAATAAAAGATGCGCTTCGCCACTCTCTCTTCCGCCATACGTGATATATGACCACACCAGCGAAGCTGTCGACGCATTAAGTAGGTTAAATAGATAGGTTTATACAAGAGCATTATTATAAATTACGAATGAATATCCCTCAACCGCGAGACAAGCCATATTAGCTTTTTTACTCGAGGTGAACCTATGCAAATTTATGCGCTGTTTTACCTCTTCCTTGATGATGAAGGGAAAAATAGGGGAAAAATAGTAAAAAACTATCTGGGTATCTGAGAAACAATGTTTCTAAGGTATGGAAAATTTACTAATCCGCACTGAACTATGCCCTATACTCTTTGTCTAGAGCAAGCCTTTGCCCAACAGTGGTATGTATTAAGATATAAGTTGTTACCTTTTATCTCTCAAGCTAACACATCAGACGAAAAACGGCATATATTCTTTTGCACTACCACTACTCATTGCTGACTTATTGTAAGGTGGCTGTGCTTTCCTGGTCAATCTGGGGAGTGCATCAAGACCTATATGTTATAAACGATCTTTCCCTATGATGATAACTATTAAAAACTTTTAAAACAATGTCAATACTTAAAACTATTCACTATAAATGGCCGTTCATAGATGTCTTTTATTTCTATAAATGTACATTCACGTAATACTTTTAAGCATGAATTGTAAAGAGATTCAGAATTTTTTATCAATTACCAGATAATTTTTCATTATTAGAAAAGTGGAAAAATAAATTCAAATTAATTTTTTTTTTCAAACAAGGTTTTATAGGCTCTTCAAGGCGATTCCCACGAGCCGGAACTCGAAGGGTTTGCGTCGTTTAATTGGAGAGTTCCTATGGCCACCAGCTCCAGCATCAGATCATCATAATATTGCATTGTAACCTTGCGAAATTTCAGCTCAAAAAGAAACCGGGAAGAGGGTCAAATTGAACTTGCAAGATTCCATTCGCACAGACAACAGGACAGGTGAAACTAAATAAAAGCTTGTGATGAGCACGTCGTTAATGTAATCTTATTTAGCTTCCATTCGTAAATAACATGAAATTCTATTGTAAAAACAAATTTTCCTTTCGACCTTGGTAGAAATGCTTCCTCACGATATAAATAAATACATGACGAGCTAGAGGATTTCACGTCCGTCGGAGCTGCAGAGGCCCCTCTGGCCAGCAGTGATGATGCCCGCGCCAAAAAACAGCTAGAGGATACAAACCAGCTGTGCGACAGTTATAAAGGCGGTCATGTGCCAGTCTCCCGCACACAAAGTTCATTACGCAAACATTTTCTTAGTTTCAAGTGCATTCAATTTATTTTAATTTGTAATCGACTTACTAAAATAAAATAGGTAAAATTACAAAAGACTTCAAATTCCCTAAAAGTTTTCTTTCGAAACATATCTTCTCCTTCATTTTGATTTTAAAAACAAGCTACTAATCTGATTTTAATAATTTTTTTGGACCATTGCGGGAGTGCCTATCAGGTAAAAAATATATTTTTCAAATCAGTTCATAAGTTACGGAGATATGTGTGAAAATTCGTAAATTTTGTTATTTTTATGAAAAAAAAAACTAATAAACCGTTTTTTTTCAAAAATTATGGGACTATTTATCAAGAATGCACTCTCATATAAAAAAAAATTCGAAATTGGTTCATAAATGACGGAGATACGCGTGAAAATCAATTTTATTATTTTAATTTAAAAGAAAAAGTACTGAACCGATTGTTAAAATTTTATGGGACCATTCCAGAAGAATACCTTTTAAAATAAAAAAAAATAAAATCCGTTCATAAATGGCGTAGATATACGCAAACGTACATAAAAACAAACAAACATTCGAATCGAGAACCTTCCTCTTTTTTTGAAGTCGGTTAAAAATTATGAAATAAAAAAAAATATAATAAAAAATAATCGTGATCATGGAGATAATTTGTTGTCTCCGTCTGTATGTGCCATATATGCGTTAGATTAAACTATGATAATTATGATATAGTATAGCTGTCAATGCGTATGCTAAATCAAACGCCATGACTGATGTCAGCCAGTTACGTGTCATTCCGGTTTTATGCCGGTTTTTGCTGCTTTATAGCAGCCGGAGATATTCGGTGCTATATCTATTTACCCCTCAAATGCATAAATAATGTCTTTTATTCAGTAAATAGGATTCAAGAAGATACTTTACTTCATATCTTACAGCAAACGTTAGAGATGAAGGTGGCAGAGCATAACATTTTTTCATGGCTTTTGCTGCAGTTTTACGGGCAGGCTCGCCCGGGGAAGTACCACTGCCCTTTACAAAGTCGGCACAAAATAAAGTATGCATGACTTTTTGAGTTGCCGGATGACCATCTCTTTCCTCTTGTTTTCCAATTCCTTTTCCCTCCTAATCCTTAATGTGTTCCTGAACTGTCCTATACATGAAACATGTTTTATCCAATTTCCCAGGTTGATAACGCATACCCAATGTCTCTCCGGATGTTGTCAGTGTCTATGGGCGACGGGATTATTTAACGACAGGTGAACCGTCTACTCATTCGTCATCCTTTCTATAAAAAAAATATAAAAACAGAAGATTCATTTTAATATTAAGATTGACAAGCATGTGGTTAACCTAATATCAAGGGATGGACAATCAATAAATGTAAATATATTTTTTGTATTGTCAACTTGTAAGGCTCTTGGATTTTTTCTGTTCATTTATCAGCGGTAACACAAATATGTATTCTATAATATTTTAACTTGGTATTCAACTAAGAATGTGACCTTGGGTTGTCAAAGATCTGTCAAAAAATACGGATAGCAAAAAAAAATATGTGTAACAAAAACTCAATTTTTTTTAGTTAGCAAACAATCATGTGCTCTGAATTTCGATGTTTGTATTTTTTAAGGGATGTTTCAGAGTCTCTGTTATTGATGAACAGATTTTAAACATTCTTTTTTTATCTGAATAATTAATCAACTAGCGGAATGAGCGAAAACGGCGTGTTGGAAAATTCTGACTAAACATAAATATTATTTTAAAAATATCTGTTTTACTGACTCTACCTATATTTTACAATTTGACAGCTATGACGTCACAATGTAGCGAAGGAACATGCACATTTTTTGTTGACCAATACTATAGGTATCATGAAATACAGCCGGATAGAAGACTGTCAGTACTCACCCGTTGGTTATCCTTTGGATAGAAAACCCTGAAAAAGAAGGTAGAGTTGGCCATCTGCGTTCTTGACAGACCAAATGTGCTTTATTTTGCGCCGGAATTGTGTGACGTACTAAAACTTCCCGATAGTTGCTAAAAAAATATACATAAGACATTATGGTGTTGCCAGTAGCTTCGCTCCTTCCATCAATATCAAAACCGGCTTGTTCTTTGTCTAGGTATACGTTTGTACGTATGTTTATCGTAATATTCCTTTCCTTAAGTGTAAAAATAATATCCACGCAATATTTATTTGCAATAGGAAGCGATAATATAAATTTATTCACGTGGAAGTTGGAAATGCTGGTGCATTAGCGCATCTTGTGTAGGCAAAATATTGCATCACTCAACTCGTTTATGTAAAGGTGTACATACTCATGTTTCTGATCAAGATCAGACGTTAGGTAAACATTTTATATTTAGCACATGTTTTATTAATCTTAGAACAATCAGTGTAAAAACAAGTGCCAATAGCCTATTGGTTAACGTGGCATAACATTTTCTTACAGCTTTTGTAACCGGCACCGGCTGCTCACCCGGGAAAGTACCACCGCCCTGTTATAAAATCGGCATAAAATAAGTTATGTATGACTTTTGGGGATGCCGGATGGCCATGTCTACCCTTCTTTTTTTACACTGCTTCCACTTCTAAAACCTTAATCCTCATCCATCCTTTCCAATGAACCCATTTTATCAGGTTGACAACGCACTCGTGACTTACCGGAAGTTGCTATGGGTAACGGAATCGCTTAACATCAGGTGAACCGTCTGCTCGTTTGTCTTCCTTTCCATAAAATCTCGCTTTTTATCTATTGTCTTGTACCATATCCTGGTTTTTTCATCAAGGAAATACAGAAAACGTAAACTTGTCTTCCTGGGGAAGACGGCTTATGACGGACTCCCACCGACTAAAACCTCCACGTTGTTCCACTTCGGCGTATCGGAAGGACCATGGCAACGCTTTCGCACACTTCTGCAACTCCACCAGCACTCTCTTTAGCAGCCACTCCTTGGGTAGAGCTCCCCTCACCCTCGAGGTAAGTTGCGCCGGAACAACTAGCGTGTTTTTCTACACGGCCTCTCTCTTATGGGCGACAAACACCTCCGCACAAGCGCCGAAAGCCTTGGGAGTATAGCCTCCCAGTGTCGGTGCAAGGCTCCGCCGCTCACCCAGGATCAGCCGCAAAAGGCAGATCTACACGTAACGATGTTTTTTGTTCATCTAAATAGTACTATCCCTTCAAGGCGTGACGGGATTTATTACTTTTTACTAACCCCGGAGCCTAAGCATTTAGGTAAGTAGCATTTTTCAACATACCGACATCTGTTTTGAACTTAATCATACTATTAATCTTATTTACTTATTTATTTTAACTTGTTGCAAAAAAATGTACAAAGGCGGGCTTAATGTTGCATAGCATTTTCTACCAACCAACCTTCGGGTGGTGCTGAGATACTGAGGTAGGTGCACTTTTAAATTATAAAGACAATAAATTGTGGTACGAGCAACAAAACAAAATATTATGATGATACATAATATAATACCTACACGTAAATAAATATTCATATATATACATAAATAAATATAAATACATAAATAAGTAATATGTAATGACATGAACAAATATATACGATAGTGATACGCAGATTTTATTAAAGTTCTGTCCCATTTAGGTACAGTTCACGAAGTAACCGTTTAAAACGGAACTTGTTTGGAGCTCTACGTATGTCTTGTGGCAATGAATTTCAGAGAAGTGTTGCCTGAATAGTGAAAGAGTTATTGAGAAAACTTGTGCTATGTTGAGGTATAGTAATCTTTGGATTATTAGACGAACGAAGAACTCTTTCATTGTTAAGAGAAAGGTATTGAAATTTTTCCTTGAGATGAGATGGTAAAGTTGGATCGTTTAAAATCGAGAACTGAACAAGCAAAATTCTTGAATTACGCCTTTGTTTAATAGTACATATATACATATAAAATATAATAAACATATATTTACAAATAACACGTATGTAAATATTTAATGGTGTTAATAATCAACAGTCTGCTGTTTGATATGTACTCACGGGCATTATTTTTAACGCAAAGCGATTCTTAGCCATTCTAATTTCAAGAGATAACCTATTCCACAGAAGAATGGACTGAATAAAAAAGAAAGAGTAAATGAAATGAGTGTGATGAGGAGGACATAGGAGAAGACGATAATTCCTTTAGTGAAGATTTTTTTCGTTGACAGCGCTAAGGTATTGAAAATGAGAAGATAGATAAATTGGAGAAGTTTGTTTTTGAGACTTACGCGAATATTATACATTTTAAATTTTACAACCGACGTTTCGAACCCTTTACAGTGTTCATAGTCACGGCTAGGATTAAGATGTTTGATGTTCTGGTGTCACTTGTTAGTCCTGCATACCGTTAGCTTGAATATTAATTTTTGTCCGATCTACGCAGTAACTACTAATTGTATTTTTAGGTCTTGCAGTGTACGGTATGCAGGATTAATAAGTGACACCAGGACATCAAACATCGCAGTCCTACTCGTGACCATGAACGCTCTAAAGGGTTTGAAACGTGGGGTGATAAAATTTAAAAATAAACCGCGATAAAATCCGTAATGTTGTTTAATTTAGATTGGAGAAGATGGAGAATCCAGGAAAGAAAACAGAGTAGTCAGAGCTCTTAAGGAGCGTCGTTGGCGTATGGTTAGCCATTGTTACTGTGACCGATAAGATGAGATGTGGTCATAATTGCGAATATTGAAACGAGTCGAATACCGTTATTCAGAAGTCGGTCGAGTTTATTGAGTTGATCTGCATTTAGGTCATAGTAGTACACGTCACCACAGTCGATTAGAGGTAAAATCAAGGTCTGTACGAGCTTTACTTTAGTCTTCACTGGCTTGTTATTGTGATCACTTCCGAAGAAAATAGTCCATAAACTGTTTGCCTGACCATTGTTAAGTTTTCTCATTTACTTGCCGTCAGGAAATAAGATTTCCGCATTCCGCACAAAGCTTAATAAAGGAACAAAACACGCAAAAAGTACAAGAAGCGTCTAACACTACGTGAGTGAGATGAATTCTGATATGCAAATAAGAATAATAAATACAAAAAAAATGATGTTTTACAATATGCTTGCATGTTTGAATAATTTTTGGTGACTCGGTGGTACATTTGCTAAGCTTTATTAGCTGCAGCATCGCAGGCCATGGATTCGATTTTCGTTCGGAATAATCTATACTAATATCATAAACCTGAAGTTAGTTTGTTTGGTTGAACGCTTTAATCTTAAGAACTGCAGGTCTGAATTGAAAACTTGTTTTATATAATCATAGCGTGATGTAATATACTTGGCTATATTACATCACGCTATGATCCATAGGAGCAGAGTATCAATGAAAAATGTTGTAGCTAGAATTTTATATAAGTAGGTGGTTGTTTATTGCAATTTATTCATGTATAATTTCTGCAAGATAAACACACGACATCCGGAGCTGTGAAGGACGGTGGTGCTTTCCTAGATGAGAGGTTTTATAGTGTACAAGTGCACAATCTTTTCACAGTTTTGGCTACACTTCTACGACCATGCACACCCGGCCCACTACCACCCTGAAAAAGTCGGCATAAAATAAAATATTCATGACTTTTGGGGATGCCGGATGATCATGTCTACCCTCTTCTTTTCCCACCCCTCTTTATTCAATTTCCCAGGTTGACAACGCACTTACGATTCTACGGGAGTTTTGTGTGTATATGGGCGACTGGATCGCACTTGCCACCAGGTCAACCGTCTGTTTCTCGTCCTTTTCAAATAAAAGTATGCTTTACCACTTAAAATTTACTAATTTTCCCATCACAAAACATTTTAAAGAATATCTTTATAACATGTTGTGAAAGTTTTGAAGACACTGTTTGCAATGTTAGTTTTATTTGTGTTATGAGGAAGAATGACAGACGAACTACAGACTTAAAAAGCGACCGCTACTTTGAGCACACTTCAAATACGTTTATATTCACAAAAAAATTAAAAAACCGATTTCTTAAAAGACTTGCCTTAAAAGTGTTGTTTAGATTTTAAAAACAAACTGAAGTGAAGCCTATCATATTTGGAAAAAAATCTAATAATTAAAAAAAATATATTTTTTCAAATCAGTTAAATCAATTTTGCTATTTTGATAAAAAAGAAAAACTGCTGAACCGATTTTCCTATTATAATACCATTATAGGAATCACCGTAATCACCATTTGATAGTAAGTGTCGACCGCCATACATAGACACCAAAAACATTTAAAGAGCTGCAATTCTTGCGTTTTGTGAGCATAGTTTTAAGAATTACAACACAGCTTAAAGAAAAGAAAATTCGTCAAAGCAGTAAGTAAACATGTTTAACATTGTTAAGAGTTATCGTTAAATATGTTGATTGAAAACACATAGAAAATTGTATTACAATATTAGTTAACGACTTCGGTTAACGAGTCTTTCGTAGTACGACCACTATGGTATTCAACTAAGAATGTGCACGACTTTGACGTCGATGAAAAAGTACTATGTATTTTGATTTTATAGGTATAGCGAGATGTCATGCACATTCTTTGCTGACCGGCAGTATATATTTATTGCTTGCGATTTACTGCGTTATAAGAAAACAAACATATTCGGATATTTTTATTTGTTTAAAAATCTTTCATATTTTATAAGTAATCTTCAAGTCAGAATTTTCATTTATTGACTGTTTTTAATATAAGGAAATGATGATGATAAAGAACAGATATTCATAGTGATGATGATTCACATTGTTTACCACGAAGCATTCATTGACGCGCTCTTTATAAAATGATAAATGAGTTGTATTCAAATGTTATGCACCGAATGATTAAATATGGGAAAACACATCTTTACCATTATGACCATATGTGCAAGTGCTTAATCACGATATGCATTAAAGTCCTCCACTGCTCAGAGCTTTTGTTTATAACCAACCTTTGAGCTGTCGTTTACTTTTGTGGTGTACTAAGTATATTATGATTTAATTTTTAAAAATACCATAAACCTTTGACATCAGGTCTCATCAAGCAAATAATTTATGACATGGCTCCAATATTAAATCGTTATAAGCCACATGTACGCTTGTGTCTTCTTACTTTTATGATTATTAAAAGTCCTCCTGACCGAATAACGGCCACGGCGGCCAGTCTAATCTGAGATTAGCCAATTGTGCAGGAGGTATTATAGTGTAAAAGTAAACGCGCATACCCAGGTGCACTCTCTGTTCCTTTTCTCTCATAGTCATTGGTACGAATATGCGACACGACCGGAGAGAGATCAGGCGCAGGACCGACTTTTTACATGCCCAT
>JAOCPS010453914.1:0-11855 GCA_025505425.1 Graphium colonna
TATCCAATAAACCTATTCTATCCAATTTCCCAGGTTGACAACGCACTCGCGACTCAATGTTGCGATTGTCTATGGGCAACGGGATCGCTTACCATCAGGTGAACCGTTTGCTCGTTTGTCTTCCTTTCCATAAAAAAAAATCAATTCAGTAATTTGTTTTCTAAATCAAAATAACTAAAAAGAAAACACCATCTTTGGAGTACACTTTTAAGGCGTTTAAAGTCGGATTTCGTAATTTTCTGTGAAAACAATCCTATTTAAGAAAAATGTTCCTGCTTGCCAGTCGGCTTTGTATTTCATGAAATTTTATGGTAAGTACTTGCATATCATTATAGAGTGATACGACAAAATTGACTTCAAAAAACTGTTCAGCAAAATGTTTAGATTGAACTAAATGTTTAATAATTTTAATAGCATTTGATAATGTACAATACCAATGTTTAATTTGGAATTTGAAGTATTAATAGCTATTTTAATAATTATATCAGCATTTCGGAACATTCCAATATAAAAGGTAATCAAATGAAATGTTATTATTTGTAGGACTGAACGATATTTTTAGGTTCAAGGAATATATATAAATGTACTAAGAAAAATCAATAAATCTGTATGTCAACCCGCCTTATGAGTGGATGAAAACGATGACGCTGTCACTCAATAAAACCGGCAATGGACAGAAAAAAAAAGATAAAAATAATCGAAAATCGGTGTTACGTTACAGTTACGACGCTATAAAGTAATTTATGAAAACTTTAGCTACAGGTTGACAGCCGCGACCTTCGTAACAAAGGCACTGATCCATCAGATAAGCGATGTCTTTATTAGATCTAGTCGAAGATAGGAACGGCAAAGAAACGTGTCTTTAGCCAGATATCTTTAAATCCATATTATGGAAAGAAAGAGTTGCATTCATAATGATACCGACGGTGATGAAACCCGGACGTTTCGATGATCAGATGCATAAGTTGATTTTGTTGGCGATTTACCAGGATATCAAGTTATGAGCTATTACATAATCAGATTAAAAAATTGAATTGATTAAATAGATGAATGAGTGGCTGGGATAAGGGACATAGCCCTGTAGTTACGGGCTCCTAGAATAGGACATGGGTATCTCCTACCTGTCGTAAAAGGCGCCTAAAAGGGGAAGGGCTGCTGCTTCTTTAATAGTAGGGTCATGCGTATGTACAGTGCAGAGGAGCACCGGTGCGTTCCGTAGGAGATTCTAGAGCCTCTCATGATGTGCAGACAGAGGAAACCGAGGGTGTTTCAGTGAGTTATTTTTATGGTTACCCTGACAAAATTACTCAAATGGAGTTAGCTGGGTTACAAATTGAGGTATCGATATGCAGAATTCGTAAGGGTTAAGGGCAGGAAACAAAAGCTTGGTATATATGCTGGCTTTGGTCAGGCTCTCACCTCGACGACGTCCCTGAGCATGAAGCGCTTGCGCGGGCGCCTCCGTGGCGGGGGCGCGGCGTCGCGCTCGATGCCCTCGTCGTCCGTGTCGGCGCGCCCGCACTCCGACGTCTCCGACCCCTCCGACATCGCGCCGCACTCCTCCTCCTCATCTGCACATAATCAAAGACATCTATTAAGTGCTATTCTTACAAAGTTCAGACACATCTTGTACTTGTTGCATAAAACATCATAAGCTTAGATACTCAGGGTTATCTGGGGATATCACAGGTTTCCCATTTTCTAAAGCCCATATTTAAAAGGTTAGCAAATGAAGTATAGGAAGGCAGTAGTCCATTCAGGATTATATCACGATGGCAGGACTACTAGCACGAGTAAGATAATTGGGTTAACAATATATACTGAGACTTTAAAAATTTCATGTTTTATCTACATGGAAAATATTATAAAGTTTGTAAAAAAAGTTAAATTCACGCACTTAACACTTAAACGCAGGTTAATTAAACTAAACGTGGCATGTTAGCCTCCTTTACGTAACGTAGTTCAACCAGTCTATAATAAAAAAAATATTATACAATATTAAAATTTACGCAAGTATACAAGAGTTGAGTAAATTTAATTAATTGAACAGTTATTTATAACTTATTCAAAAAAAAAAGTTTCCGAGCATCGGAGGACAATCAGTATGCGAATTCTTTTCACAAGATCCGCATAATAATAGACTATGAAATCTAGTGAAATTGACGCAGATATCGTAACTTAGTGGCCGGCTTAACCCCGAGACCTTGGCTGCGTATGGGCCAATTCGTGTTGCAAAGCTCTTCGATCACGATCCGTTACACATATCGATACTACTGGTTAGGGTGACCATATGATTTGACATTGAAAAAACACCTTTTATATGATCGAAGTTATATAAGCAAGCGAGCAAATATTTCACATGGTAAAAAAGTACTGGTCCCAAATGATAAAATATATATTCATATCTAGGCTGTTGTCTGGCACATCAACTAGACCTGCAGACATGATTATATTATATTATGCAGGATAGTGCCTAGTATACTAAAAATTAAATAGAGATTAGAAAGTAGACAAGAATATCGAAAAAAAAACATATTTTATATAAAAAAAATATAAATTTAATATACATAAACGCAAGTAAAATAGCAATCAATTCAAATTCAAAATATTTTTATTCACATAGACGCTTACACGTTCTTATGAAACGTCAATTTTTGACATAGTCATCAAGTGTTCGAGATGAAGCTACTACCAGCTTGGAAGACAGATTCTGCCGAGAAGAGCAGGCGAGAAACTCAGCAGTTGCTCTTTTAAAACAATATTACTTACAAAATGTAGTACGCAATAATTTGTTTTGCCTGTTGAATAATCCACAGTATTATTCCCACACACGTAAATATTCGTGGTCACCCTACACATGCATATGGAATATCGACAAGACATATTACGCAAGTGCACATTTGCACGATTTTTAAATCGCGGGCGTTAACTTCATTCTTGACATTGGTCACGGATTACCGCTCCATGGCGTGACGCTGACGCAACTATGCTTTCCATCGCAAGGTCGAATGAACGAGACCCTTATATCGTTTCATAATTGAAATGAACACCTAGATACATTTATATTTTTTTATTACATACATTATATATAATAGTCCGATAACGTAATTATCTCCACAGAAAATAGCAAAACCGATTTTAATCGTTTTCGTCACGAACGGTCGTGAAACAAATTTTTCAGTTTAATTTTAAAAAAGAAATTATCACACCGATTTTCATAAAAATTATGTAGGACCACCTTGTAATTATATCGTTTCGAACAAAAAAAAAAGGGTTTTGAAAAAACTTAAAGTAATACTATTTGAATTTTGTGTTTTGTTTTTTTATAACACTCGCATGCTCATATGCGTGACTCTATCGGTGTAAACAATACATGTGACGCATGTGAGCATGCGCGTGTTGACGAGGATTAATATTACCACCGGCTGTCGCGATTTGGTACATATGTAGATCCAAATTGCGGCAGAAAATGTCCTGAAATTCAATTTTGCGTGTGCACCCAGAGCGTCCCATTTAATGAAAGAGTTTACTGTAATCTTTTTTATTTAAATCTAGCTGGTCCATGCCGTTAACCAATGTTTTTGCGATAATTTCCATTGATGTTTCGCTCCCATTGGTCATAACATGATGTCGGCATAAAATAAAGTATGCATGACTTTTGAGGATGCCCGATGGCCATGTCTACCGTTTTCTTTTCCCATTCCTTTCCCCTCCAAATCCCGGCCCATCCTATCCTATAAACCCATTGTATCCAATTTCCCAGGTTGACAGCGCACTCGCAACTCTCCGTATGTTGCGTGTGTCCATGGGCGACGGGATCGCTTACCATCAGGTGAACCGTCTGCAAAAATATATAGCCTAAAGCCTTCCTCGACAAACGGGCTATCCGACACTAAAATAATTTTAACTCGGACTAGTACTTCCTGAGATTAACGCATTCAACCAAAGAAACTCTACAACTTTATAATACAGTGTAAATTCTATATAACGGCACTAAAGGGATTGTAAATTTTATGGCCTTATAGAGAGTTGTCGTTAAACGGAAAGAGTGGATCATGGTATGGCAGGCAAGCTAAACCAATGAAAGCCATGTAATGTCGACGCTTTAGGGAGTTTCTCTAATTAAATCGAGTGACGTTACATGGAGTTTACACTGTACTAGTACAGATTTACATAAAGGTTGTCCAGGTATAATTTTTAACGTGACTTAATCAATAACCTACTCATAATTATAACTCACCATGACCTAAAAATATCTCGTCCTAAGCATGAACAAAACGGTTGGAAATCGTAGTCTTGCAATAAATTAGGATTTTATATCAAAATGGCGCGTCAATGACATTTATGGCTAAGATTATGCGAAAGTATTAAACATGCAAATCGATGCCACTTTATATTTTAAATTCTTTACGTAACTACTCCTTAAAAACTTGCTTCTGTGTAATCCTTTAAAATATGGCATTTTTTTAATATTTGTACACTGTCAGACATAAACAGATTTTATGCTTTCGTCGGATGTGTTTCGAACATGCGCAAGCGCAGTTTAGCGACAATATGAGAGAGGTGTAATCCATAAGATATGTACTTCGGAAATCGAAAGAAATTTTTAACAAATTCGCTTACTGAGACTTTTTTACGAAACCAGATGAATAAGACGCGCAAAATATTGAACACAAGATTATTTTCACGCAGAATTATAAAAACCGACTTCAAATGCCTTAAAAGTGTACTTTAGAAAACACGATTTTCTGTTATTTTAATTTGAACAAACAAACTACTAATCCGATTTTTCTGAAAATTTTATGGGATCATTTCAGATAAAAAAAAAATACATACTTATAAAAACATACGAATCGAGAACCTGCTCATTTTTTGAAGTCTGTTCAAAATATTCAAAGGTTTAATCCTTTGTTGTTGCTTAGATGGAGAAAAAAAAACAGTCATATATGTTTAAAAAAACTTTTTGAATTAAGATGATTACTGTCACGACGTGATAGAGTAAGCATGATCCAGTTACCAGGAGAACATCATCTAATTATAGCTTTCTTGTATGTTCTCTATGGAACATGAAATAGGATGATCGATAGTAAATTACTGTTTTCGAAGCTCTACTGCTTCATAAATAAAACGCGTGCTCTTCAAGGCGGGCGCGTGGGCCCGAAATTAAGTCATTAGTTAAGTTAATTTAAGTAAAAAATATGAAAAGAATTGCTTGCGTGTTTATATATGACACCCGATTTACAAGAAAGAACCAGTGAAACGAAAAATTAACTTGAGAACGTTTATGGATGTAATAAATAATCATAATTGGAATACTTTACTAACAACACGTTATTTTAAATACCAATTATTTAGAAATAAAATGCAGAAGAGATAAAATAATCTATTATATGATTATATAGCGCTGTCAATCAATAAAATTTTTAACCAGAAATTAACTTGTTTACTACTTATCTGGTTTTTGACATCAAGCAGTCAGAATGTCAGACCATATTTAAAATTCTTATTATAAGCGATGGTTGAGACAGACGGACAAAAATAACAACGCATCGTACAAACATTTTTGCTATGTGAACTGCAAAACATCATAGTCAGTTTATTGTGCATTCGCACAATAAAATAATTATTCAAATATTGACAAAATACATTATTATTCCCGTCCAAACCGTCTCGCTTGACAAACACTCATTTATTAATAAAACCGTTGCGAGAAATTCATCGCCAATCAATGGAGCGTTCGAGATTAATGAGCTGCGAATGCTCTTTTCAAGCGAACAAAGCCAACAAGCCTCAATGCTCTGTTTACTCTAAGCTGAGTAAAGCTCAACAATGCGGCTTCACCCGGCGCCGGCGTCGAAGTCCGCAGACGATGTTGCGCAACCGCGTCTCGGCCAGTCATGTTTGCTCTGACTCAGTCATGGTATCCTAGTACTTCATACGAGGACAAAAGAAACAACGTTGTTAGTCCTTTGGATTTACAAATGAGCGAGGATTTTATTTATTTAATCTTTAACAATGAGCCGACTTCCATGCCTTAAGGCATTCTCTTCCAGTCAACCCTGTTTTTTGTCTCTTCCACTCGTGTTTGACCTTGGTCATGACAGCCTGGTATTTCATACATGAATAAATGAAACAATTTAAATGAAAAAATCTTTTAGGTGAAAAAGGAGCAAGGGTTAACATTTTTTTTTTCGTCACACCCAGTCATATTTACGCTGACTCAGCCATGGTACCCAAGTACTTCGTACGCGAACAAAAGAAATAACGTTGTTGGTTTCATTGCATGACACAAGAGCATGAATTTCCCATTTTCCTTTTGGTGAGACCATGATGACCAGTCATGTTTACTCTGACTCAATTATGGAAGCCTGGTACTTCATACGCAATCAAATAAAATAACGTTGCAATATCTAATGGACGAATGACTAAAGTCAGGATTATCGGATCGTCATTTTTACTTTGAGTAAGTACCATAGGAGTTACGTTTTTTAATCGAAGTGGAAAATGTAGTAATTTTTAAACGGCCATAGCATTAGCATATGCTTGCAGACCCAAGCAATGCAAGTCGCGCATTGCCCATGAAGGCAATGCGCGACTTGCATTGTTTCTTCTCAATCGGCTAACTGATGACTGGTATGATACTAAAGAAATTGCATTTTTTATAAAGCTTCTATATTGGCACCCAAAAATGACGTTTTTTATTCCCAGTAAGTACATAGGAGCTTGGTTAACGCGAAAGAAAAAAAGTAATGAGAATAACTTCTTTTAATTTGTGGTGTGATATGTCAGCTGTTAGTAGACAATGAAGACTAGTAGGTATTTTTCAGGATCGTAGTAGCCTAACACTTCGTTTGTATATAAAGTAAGTATTCACAACATCCTACAGATGGATACCAGATCGAACCGAAAGTTAATAAATTAGGTTTTCACGTTTTCTCATCACCAACGTATACATCATCCTCTTTTCTCATGGCATTATCTTAAACGCCGTGTCTTATTACTAAATTTAAAATAATTATTATAGTAACAAAAAAGCAGAAGTAAATTAAAATAGCTTCTATTAATAAGTTACATACTCAATATCTGGTAAACCATCTCGCTTCGCCTTACTTGCGCTAAGCTTTGTGAGCGCAACAATAAAAATATCGATTGTATTATCACACGCTTTCTTATTCAACTTCTCGGTCACCGACCTGCTGATAAGTTATATTTAAACAAAAAGAACTCAATATAGTAAAAGTTTTTGCATCCTTTATTTATATACGTAAGGCTCACGTCACAATGCGTCGCACAATTTATTTCAGCAACGGACCAATCTCAGTCATAACAAATGGCTTTGTTTCTCGCAAGCTCTGTGCGCGCCGCGTAACGAGAGCACAGAGCAATAAAACAACAGAGTAATATAATTATAATGTTGCACTTTAAAAATGTTAAAAATCCATAATAGCGTGTGGGATCCGAGTAACTGTTTAGTGCTCTGCGTACCGTTGTCTGTTGTTGTTGGTTCTCTGATTGCAGCTTCCCAGAGAAGTCGGGTTGTCTCCTAACAGAATGTAATTAGGTATTACGCACTATGTTAATGACTATCGAACAGTAAACGCAAACACATTAACCCGACAGTTTCTTGAGTAGAAACCGTCATGAGTACAGTTGCGCTGAGAAGAAATATTGACTGAGCATAAACTGGCTTTTGACACGAACGTGAACATTAATTTCAGACTGTTTATATTAGTAATGTGGACAAAATATTATGTAGACATTCGTATTATGTTAATTTACAATTGGTCATAAATGTAATCTCAAGTTAACAAATGTATGACTTTTTGTGTTTTTATTGTTTTGACTAGAAAATATTTGAGACATCAGTCTTGATTTAAGACATCATATAAATGAGAAAATTAAAGGTACATAGAACAAGTAACTATCTATTATAGATACGTAGAAAGGTTTAAAATTAGACAAAACATTCATAGTTGATAGAGGCGGGTAGAATATGTCAAAATTTGTATGAAAAGACAAGCTTCAAAGCTGTAAATTAGTTCACAGCTTTACAAAAAAAACGAAATTTCATGTAATGAAAAGAAACATTTATATGTATAATTATATTCAATTAAGGATTAATAAATTATGATAAAAGTTCACACGCATTTTTTCGGCATTCCCCAATACGTTTACATTTTCCCTTAAATAACTGGATGTAATCGGAAATATTCTACAGCATTCAAGTTTTTAGGTTATCTGTGCATTAACATGCCAATCAGTTACGTCTTTAACGCGTTAGAAATGTCTAATATCAGACATTAATTACTTTCACAGCCATGAGACGAGCAAAAAAAATGAGACGGCACACCGGCAGTTCCGTTAGACCACTACCTGTCATTTATATCGACCTGGTGGAAATATTGGGTGTTTGACTTACTGACATACACAATCGTACAGATGACACGATTTTCTTGAAAAAAAAACATATGAAAATTTATATTAAATGATAAAAGAGACTAACTACCAAGGTGACACCTAAATAATTTTTTAGAGTAGAGCATAACATCCTTACACAGCTTTTGCTGCACTTTTACGGCCACGCTCGTCCAGGGAAGTACCATCGCCCTTTGTAAAGTCGGCATAAAATAATGTATGCATGACTTTTAGGGATGCCGGATGGCCATGTCTACACTTTTCTTTTCCCAAATCCTTAATTCCGACCCATCCTATCCAATAAACCAATTGTATCCGATTTCCCAGGTTGACTACGCACTCGCAACTCCCCGGATGTTGCGTGTATCCATTGGCGACGGGATCACTTACCATCAGGTGAACCGTCTGCTCGTTTGTCTTCCTTTCCATAAAAAAATAAGATAATTTGGGGGATGTGTACGTATTTTTATTAGTCCCTGTCCTCCATGTTTTAACGACAACTAATGACACCATTGTCTATTATAATCTAACTATAGTAGGAACCGTTAGAAGCATATAGCACTATACGGGTTTTATAAATTTTAAAAAAGGCCATTAAAATATTAATCAGATGTGTCTTGTTGGACGTAAGATAATAGTGTGTGTAAATTTAAGCCAACAAATACAGTTTAAACTCTGTATAACGACACTAAAAAGGCTGTAAATTTTATGGCGTTATAGAGAGTTGTCGTTAAATGGAAAAAGTGTATCATTGTATGGTAGGCAAGCTAAACCAATCAAAGACGCTTCAGGGAGTGTGTCGTTAAATCTAGTTTATACTATAGTTGACAATAGGTCAATTAATATTTTTCGTGAAAGTCACATTTTTAAATCGTGCCACTGCTGGGCAAACGCCTCCTCCTGGCAGAGGGTATAGGGCATAGTCTACCACGCGGCCCAAGTGTGGATTGGCGGATTCAAATACCTCGGAAATATTATTTATTAGATATGCAGGTTTTCTCACGACGTTTTCCTTCATCGCAGTGCACGCGGTAAGTCAGTCATATTTCTCGTACGCTTTTATAATTATCTACTTATGTATTTCTAGTATGCAGTGATGATGTATAACTTTGCATACGAATAAGTGCTGTGCAATGACTTAGTTTGACCATTATATTTGTAAAGCAGTTCCATTCCTACCTCCTAGCCTTATTCCCAAATTATTTGGGGTCGGCTTCTAATCCAACCGAATATTACCTGAATATCAGTTTTTACGAGGAGCGACTGGCATCCGACCTCCGCAACCCAAAGGGATAAACTGAATTCGAAGGATGGATTAGTTGTCAGTCATATTTGAAGGCACTGACATCCTAAAACGACCGCCAAAGATGTTTTTGGCAATCGGGACCGACTTTTTACATGCCCATTCGACGCATGGATCATCTTTCTTTCGGGTGATCGGGTGATCAACCCGCATTGCCCTAACCCAACCAAGAAACAACAACACAATGTCGTTGTCCCCCCGCGGGGTTCGAACCCCGAAGCCCCGGTTGTAAAGCAAGCACCCATGCCACTAGGCTACGGAAGCGGTTAGATACTGCTTTCATTTATTGGATGTAATTTACAAATGCAGTTGACTGCTTTACTATTTTCTTGAGTTTTCTACACAAAACTATGAAATCAATTTAAAATCCATCGTTTAATTGTAATGTACGTTATAACAAACTTGTGAAATGTATAGAACGATAAAATTTACAGTACAGTAAAATGCAAAAAATATAATGGCTAATATATTTAAATGATCTTCCTGTAAAATAAAAACAATTCGAGATATTTTACGTGTACATACATATGTATGTATATGTGTGTGCATAGAGCGACGCCAGGTTTGCTTGGGGCGACCTCGCTAACGCTCTCCTTGCGGATTCCAATCCAAAACCTGTATAGGTATGTGATTTGGACCTCTGCGAAGAGTATCCACTTTCACTTGCATCGTTTGATCTCATTGAGACCAGTATATACTAAGACACATATTAACCTCGAGCTAATATATACCAAGATCTCGACGAAGACATCGGTTAACAAAAACTATCACGGCAATATACGCAATGTACGGCAATATCGTCCGAAATGAAACTACCGTGTGAGATTTTGCAGATTTGCAAGAGTAGTTCAGAAGGCTTTCAGCAAATTCACGATTTTCGGTGGGAAACCAATACAAAGCAGGCAAGACCAAAACCTAGACTAGCGCAGTGTACCAAAGCCTTTTTCGAAGTCAATAAATGTGAGGTCTGCCATTATGATGCCTGTTCTAGAAGGATACGAAAAGTACAATTCTATTAGATCGTTTTATTAGCAATAGTCCGCGAAACCTCCTTACAACCTGCAAGCAAATATGTAAGCGCACGCATAAGCATGCCTAAATCACCTCCCTCCTTTCCCACACTGCTTGTGCGTGCGCTCTCGTGCACGATCATGCAAACAAAACCACCACCAACCTGCCAACGCAGGAGTCGTTCAATGGCCTTCGATAACCTGTCCAAAATAATTTTACTGAGAACCTTGGAGGGGACCAAA
Organism: Graphium colonna; assembly: GCA_025505425.1. Lineage (NCBI taxonomy): Eukaryota > Metazoa > Arthropoda > Insecta > Lepidoptera > Papilionidae > Graphium > Graphium colonna. The sequence continues at coordinate 10,972 of JAOCPS010453914.1, forward strand.
AGCAAAGTGATGCCTCTCCAGTTATAGCACTTGCTTAAATTACCCCTTCCGGCACTGTTATCATCAATCCTTTACTCCATTCATTCTGTAGTTTTTCAAGGGATCAAACTTTTATGATCAAATCCGTCAGTTTCTCGATAGCCGAAGTTAAGTCAGCTTTAGGCATTTCCGCGGAGATGACATCGAGTCAAGGAGCTTTACCATTATTTAGGGAACAGATCGCTTTACATACTTCCTCGTGATAAGCGGCTAAGTATTTATGTTAAGTAGTGATTTCGGTTGGTGCTCTTGCCGTTTAGATCAGATGGTTCCATTCTTGCTGGGCTTAGAAAAACCTCTTGAAAGTATTCACGCCAGCGAAGCCCTTCAGATGTCACAATAAGCTGACCTTCTTTGGACTTTAGAGGGTTTTTCTTGAAGCTACTGGATCCCGCCAATACCTTAGTTGCAGGTAAAGCTGTCTCAAATTACCAGTATTAGCAGGATATTGGGCTTGATCGGCAATACCGTCAGCCCATTCCCTTCTGTCACTGCGAGCAATACCATAAATCTTCACACAGAAGCGATATTGCATCCAGCCAATATCGCTTCGGTGCGTGCGTATTGTGTTATTTTTTGTGAAACTGGTGTTAAGAAGTGATCCATTCATTTTGAATCTTAAGGGTTAAGATATATTTAGGTTAGTGTAAATGTATTTAACTTTTTTTTATTCGGGGAATGCGTTTACGCATTTCTCCGTCGGAGCTGCGCAGCAGAGAGGGCATCGTGTGGAGCTTCCAACCAAACACCGGACTACTCACTAAATCCCGCGGTGTTCCTCTTTCGCCTGACCGGGTCGAGGTTGGTGAAAAAGGACGCACGGCCCAGCTAGGGTAGCCCCTTCT
>JAOCPS010454024.1:0-11854 GCA_025505425.1 Graphium colonna
CTCTGCAAAAGTGTTAATCCTAGTCTGTCCCTCACAACACCTGAGGCGGCTGGAACTCCGTGGCGGTCTCCTTCTGGCTCAAATGCAGAAAACGGTGCTCCTCCATACTGCCCACATCGTCCCCCGGTTTTTCTCCCTTTCGCCCTAACTCTCGTCCGTCTGGTCTCCACTGCCGAGGGTTACCGTCCGGCTGGGCTATATTTACTTATGTGAAGTTTATATTTATATTATATGTATTATATTATTTATCCATGTATATTTATTATATAATAATGTATCTTGTTATGCATATTAGTTTAATTTATTATTTATGTCAATACGTCCCAGCCAGACGAGATAAAATCTTTTTTCCGCCCACAATAAGATCGTTAGATAGAAGAGCAGCTGTTCAGAGAAGCGTTCTCTGGTCGTTTAGATTTCGGGCTAGCGGCCAGCGACCAGCAGCCGGATGGTCGATAAGACCGATGGGCTTATAATTTATATATATCCATAGCTTAGTTACCCTACGGTTTTGCATTGCATGCTGAAATAGCACATTTATAAATCTAGTTATATAAATGAGCTATTTTAGCATATACTGATGATAACTAGTTATCAGTATATCTTCCGACATTTATAACTTATCACTATATTTTAACTAATTCACGAAATATCTCTATGTTAGTTATAGGCTTTATGTTATTATGATATATTATGAACTTTATTATTGAAGTTTTCGTCAAACCTATTGCGTGTTTTTTGCGTGAAAGGGCCAGAAAACTTTCTTTATTTATAATATTTGTATCGATACTTGATCATTATTTTCGTGCGAAGTTTTTTAAAACTGTTATATCCCTTTGATGTTTATTGAAATCAAGTGATGTAAGAGAAAATTTGTTTAAAATTAAACATTTGTGATAAATATCGTGTTTATTTGGATAAGGATTAATACCATCTTTATGAAAACGTATTCGCAATTTAAAAATTATTTTAGGACAATTTGATTACCATGGAAATGTTAAAGTGAGCCAACCTTAACATATAGACAAATAACCATCGCGGACTTATTTTTATACATTTTAAAATGAACAATTCCGTAATACATAATTTTTGAGTTATGATCGGAATTTGCTAAGGGTTTTCCTGTTTTTTTGTAGTTAAAACTTTTGATATAACTATATGCTTGAAATTTAATATAGAATACACGGTGTGAATTCGCCGCGTTTTGGAAGCTGTGGCTGTATCTTCGTGTTAATATAGAGTTATCTAATAGAACTTACATTGCTTATTATTATTTTCTTTCTACGCCAAATATGCAACACATAACCCAATATCATGCCCACTAAGAATGGCGTCAGTCGGGACATAATGTGCATATAATACTTCGACATGAACTGGAGATATTCGTACGACCGTCTGTAAAGTACAAAATAAGTTTAAGATATCACTAAGAATTGCATTTATCGATATATGCTATTATATATTTTTATAGACAAAAATTAGCCACGTTCCACTCGATGTTAGGTGAAATGTCGGCATGGACAACAACATCTGGGCACTTACAGTTATGTTGCCACCTTTAAAGACGTTATTAGATAGAAATATATAACAGTGGTATATATAGCGATTGCGGAAAAAAACACAAGAATGCCCAACAACCAACTGACAACCTCACAAGCAAAATATAAAGTATATTTTGCTTGTTAAGGATTGACGCCGACTTTATGTGTTAAAAGGTGGACGTGTGAAATCGGTTTTTCTCATATTCCGTGTTCTTTTTTTTATGGAGAACGAGGCAAACGAGCAGGCGGCTCACCTGATGTTAAGTGATCACCGCCGCCCATGGACTTCCGCAACACCAGAGGAGTTACAAAAGCGTTGCCGGCCTTTAAGATAAGAGCGTAATATGATTTCACTTAAAATGCGAGCAGCCTAGTAAAGTCACATTATCGGACTTAGCATTAGGCATGCCCTGTTACTCTGGTATAAATAATAATTTACATAAAGTAAAAGAAATATATACAAAATCGCCAAACTAGTTCAAAGCCAATTATGGATCTGTAATTCGGGATGAATCTCATTTCAGTCTTTCCTTCATCGCTTCTTCACACAATTCCCACGACTCTAATAAAACTGAAAATCGTACATTCGTATATTATATTTAGCATACATTTGGGTTCAACCGATGCCAGTAATATTGGGATGTGCACTTGCAGTACCCATTGTACTATGGTTTACATTGAATGCAGAATTATACTTATTATGAGGTCCTGGTTCAGCTCATATAAAGCTTTTAGTTACCATAGTCCCTTGAATTGAACGGAACATCCAGCCAATTTTCTGTTCAACTGAAGCAATGAGTGTAATATGCCGTCTGGAAAAAAGAGATGCAAAATAATCAAATTCGTGTTTTACAAAAATTCTGCTGAAATAAGAATAATGTTGTCAGTTTTGTATATTTTATATTTCAGCTTATATTTAAATATCATATGTACTATGATATTTTATTGTAAGCTGCAATATAACTCTTCTAAAAATATACTATTACATATCACTGTAAAATTTAGTTTGAATAAATTAAGACAAGGTTTACGATATACGTAATTTTTTTCATAAACTTAAATAAAGCATTTAAAAATAAAAAAAATATGAAGCATACTAAAAAGAAAGCTTAGTATAAGATAATATATGACTTTTGAGCTTATATAATTAGTACAGCTAAGTTTTTAAATTCGAAGCTGGCTTAAAATAATGTGTCAAGGCTGTAGTTTACACTTTCGCAAAATGTGCAATAGATATTTTGCGAAAATGTTAAGACTATCATAAAATAGGCGTATTTGTAGAGATGAATATTTTCTAAATTGTATCATGGATAGTCGCCAGTTATTCATTTCTTTTGTGCTCTCTAAGTCTTAGAATACTTTTAAGGCAATTGGCTAAACTTTATATTAACTTATATATTTTCTGTGTTATGTTGGCATCATTATTTTTATTCCAGCAGCATATTATACTAAAATAGCACAGCTACGATTTGTTTACCTTGAATTGAACTTGTTATATCTATGGCACAACAAAGTTAGTAAAAAACAACGCTTAAAATTGGAAGACCATTGCTGAATAAGTGATGAAGTATAAAATAAAAAAAAAACAATAAATTACACAAAATCTGAACTTATTTACATTTTAATGGCTAAGTTATTTTTAATTAAAACTTTGATCTTTAGGTGTAAAAAACCAAAATGTTGAGTATTTATCGTAACCCTCAACTGAAATGGCAAACAGAAATTACACCACATTTTAGCAAAATCATTATGCAAAACGTTAAATACAAATACTTTTACTGTTATAATGTACGGGTTATATAAGCATAACATATAAAAAACTGACAATTTGCATTATTATACCGTAATGAAGTAAAAAAAATAATTCAAAAAAATATTTTCGCCCTTGTTTTTCCTCTTCAAGCCTGAACGGCGTGTAGAGGAAACACAAGGTTAGGAGAGGCTTTTGAATGACCGAATAGATAAACCATTTTGTGAAGAATTTTTATAAGATATGTAAAGTGATAAACATAAAATTTGTAGAAGTAGTGTGAAATATGGTGTGGCCTAAACAGTAAAAGTTACAGGTAAGTAAAATAATTAAACATGCTAGAAGTAGTGATCTAACCAGCTAAACCGAGATATATAAATAATGTAGAATATTATTTCCCCACCATGTGGCCGCTTTAAGAAATAGATTGTTCAATATGTTTTATTACATTGTTATAGAAATGACCGTAACTAAAATAAAATAGATCTAGTATCAATATTGTTTGTTTAGTATAATTTTTCCTAAAGAATAACCTACAGGCCGGCCTTGATTTTTTTATAATTAGATTAGATCTCAGAATACCTCTTGGGATGCCTACCATTGTTTACAAATCAGCAAAATAACATTTCGCAGCATCTCTCTATATATAACAAAAGTAATCTACACACGAGCTGTTTTGTGCGTTCAGTGAGTAGCTGTACAGATAAAAAAATATACAATTTTCTTGAATTGTGAGTGATAATAGTAAATTTTGGTTTAATGCTTACCAAAAGTTGAGTTTTAATGTACTTCTAATACAAATCTGACAATTTCGTCAATACATTCAAACGATAAGTTTTATAACATAGAAGTAAAAGTAACGAATTGTCTTTAGCGCTTCGCACGCGTTATATTAGGTTATGAAAATAAAAGTGGTATTAGAGTTTCTAAAAGGACATACTGCGCAGAAATTTATCGATTCAAAGTCACACTAGTGGCCTTACTTTAATTTTTAACAAGGGAGTCAAGGCTAGTCACAACCGAGTAATTGGTACAGTTCTATATGAACGATACAGACTTTCTTCAAAAATATAAAAGTATTTCAAAAATAGCATTTTGACTAAAACTTTAATATGTATCATAACCTATTCTTGTTAAATAGAGTATAATTAAAATTGGAAAAGTTTTGATCGTTGTATAAAATAATAATATGGTTAACTTCGAAAGTGGCTGTTAAAATGTATTAAAAGATGTTTTTGATCGTGTCATAAAATAACAGTTAGTTTTTGGATTACATTTCTTTTCCTAGACATTTGGTAACCGAAGTCTTTTATTGTCGAATAAATAACTAATATTTGATTACATTCTGTAACTTAATTATTTTCAGTTAAATTTAAATATATTCCTGATTCTTTTAAATAAGTCTTCAGCACATTATTAAGTCATCGATGGAATAACTATCTAAATAAGATCACTAATGTACCTATGTCATGCCAATGAGTTTTTGGTACAATTTTGATACTTATGTGTGTATATCTATTCACCACAGAACCGGCAACAACCGCTAATCACGTTGTTCCAAATAAGTTCCCGTTTATCCATTTGGGAATTTCTGAGCGAGTTTTTCTTTTTTTCGCTTGACTGTAAGTTCACAATTAACTCTGAAATTTTGCAGATATTTAGCATTATAATATTTGTTTTGATAGGCTTTTATATTTTACACTTTAAATCTCTGTGTAGATTTATAAAAATATAAAATAACGTATTCACATATACAAATAACATACTTTGTATATGTGAACACGTAAAAGTGAGTAGAAGAAATATTAGCATTGCAACTTTAACAAATTTGGTACTCAATTAATAATTGATAACAGTTAGGAAAAAATCATAGCTTGTCGCGTGAGACAGGTAAAGTATATAACAAATAAATCACAATTATAAAATGTATTGCATTTTTATGTATATACTAAATTAAAATAAAATGGAACAGTAGGTTTTTAATAGTAAATCGAATTGTAAGTAAAAAAAATAAATGTATTATTTTTCATTAAACTTTATCAAGATGATTAATTGATTAATTTAAAGAAAAGACGTCTTCATTTTTGAATGATTTCTGGCGGCTTCCGTCTTATTTTGTATAAATATAAATTTAATTATTATTAAGCGATATGGTGCAAGCGGTTCTTATTAACATTTGCTATTTTATAACAAAAATCTAAGTCAGTCAGTAACGAACACATTAAAATTCATATTAAAATACACACATTAAAATATAGCACTTGTTAAAATCTTATAAATATTACCAAGGTATGTAAGAATTCGGCTTTTGACTGCATTGCAAGATTTTGTAATTTTATAACTATGAATTATAAAATAACAAAAAAAGAAACGATACACATAATAATTTTGACTAACATTTTTCAATGATAATATAAAAACCAAATGTATTTGGACTTATATCTCTGCACAGATAATCTACAGATTCAGATATGAAAACAATTTACTATATATTGCATAATCATGTAATCCATTTTAGAATGCTTATCGTCTTTTTTAAATCACCAATGTTTGAGGATTTTTTTCCTTTAAAGAACTATAATTCCTTTAAAATAGCAACAAACATTTTTTCTCAATATGCTGACAGGGCCGATTTTTAGAGCATGCACACATTTTTATGTGTTGTCAATAATTTTAGCCCGCTTTTATGAAACAATATTCGGCGTCAACTTTTGGAACAACTATTGCCGTAATATCACGTTTCAATAAAAGTATTTTTTTTTGGTTTTCACGGTTGAAACATGTTATGCAGTTTTATTTTTTATCAAAACTTGCTGCACTAAACAATGTTCAAAGGCGGGCTTAGTGCTGGATAGCATTTTCTACCCGCTAATCTTTGGGTAGTACTGATATCCTAAGGTAGGTGCACATTTTGTTTTAATAAATACAATTGTAAATACAAGTTAGACGTAAAAATTAATGACATAACGGAAATAAACTAAAAATTATATTTCATATGTGTGGGGGCGTACGTGACCAGGAGTCCGGTTAAATAATATTACACATACACGTAGCAGTAGCCCACGATACACCGAAGATCGTCATGGCCTCAGAGCACGACAAAACAACACCACGTACACATGCTACACCCGCGTTTCAGGGTGATTCTCACTGCCTCCTGGATCCGATCAATAACAGTCAATGACAATCGCGATTATGACCTGCAGCGGGATCGCGATCGTCCATAGTAGCATGCCCCATAGTTGTTAAATCACATATGGCCTTAAGCGCGACCCTATAAGCGTAGAGTCTTCGACTCATGGAAATAGATTTCCATGAGATTGCCAGATGAAGGCACTTAGAGCTAAATTTCATTATTCAAAAGTCAAGTAATAATCTTCTTTAAACCAAAAATATATAAAGTGACGTTTACATATGATAAAAAAATTATCAATTCTCTAATGTTTCTCTTGCCCTCTGTAAATGGCAACTAAAACTAGAAGTTTTACTTGATATGAATCAATTTTCATGCATGAGGGTTCATAAGTTATAACGAAGGAATGGTCCCTTTTATCTTAGATAAGCGTAAGTTTTTAAAAAAATTATCACGAATCAATTCCTTAAAAGATCACGGAATGCCTACAAAGGTTCGATAAATGGCTACGGAGGAGGTTCAATTGAGTACGAATCCCAAATAAACTTTTCTTCAGTTCTTTCACAGAGTAAACCTCCAGAAGATTTCTGCTACCAAAAAAAATACATGTAAAGTTTTCGTTAGTTGGTTCCTTCATAAAAACCGATACAAAAAAGAAGGTTTATTTTAGTCAAGAACCAAAGTAAAGAAAAGAAACGGAAAATACTAATTGGTTTGGCACAAAACGTATGTATAATAACGAAAATGTGACAATGAAACTGTTAACTTTTTGTGTCGCATTCTTACAAATTTTCATTCAGTGTAAGATCAAAGGTGCCTCGATATGTATTGATATAGCATTGATACATTATACTGACACAAAGGGAGTTAAAGTTAAAGGGGAAAGATACTGTATAAATATTTTTTTTGTAAACGACTAACACATTTTTTTTCTTAACACATTTGAATCACGTAAAGTCTCATAGTATATGAAATTCTCTTAATGGAACCGCTTTTTATTTTGCAAAGAAATTTAGAGCAAAATAGTCGAATATTTTACTATCTTTAGCATTCAATACCGTGGTAGCCCTTCAATTCTTTCCTAAGAGAACACTCGTTAGGAACGGTTGATGTTTACTGAAGCCTCCATCAGTGATCACAAAGCCGGCTTTTTATGGATCGGTGATTTTCAATTCTTGAGGGCGAAATATTTAACAGGGCAATAAAGATCAAAAACTCAACGCTCTATATGTGTAAATCTATTTTTGAGTAATCAAAGTTTCAATTTGCGGTCAATGAAATGTTCAAGGTAGGAGATATCTGAGTTGTTAGAGCAAATTGCTGAGTATAGATTAAGAAAGATGTAGTATGTAGGTCATGGACATATCGAGTAGATTTTTTTTTAAATTGTAACTATTCGCAATTATGGAATGTTCTTTTTATTTCTAGTATATTACGTTTTATCCGCTGTGGCTTTCCACAAGAGTAGTCATGAATGTTGATGACGCTAGCATACTATCTGTTACTCAAAGAGTAAATTTATAGCTACTTTAATTTTTATAAGGAGTAGTTATAATACGCAGTATTATTTTTTTTATTTTCATGTTTCAACATATTATAGTTAAAACATAATCTGTTTACTGTTTGTTTGTGTTCTCTAAGGCTACGATGTTCTGCGTGAAAATTGTATGTAAAAAGTTCCTTAATATAAAAGCGTTATATTTACTTGCTACAAGCGTTCGAAATGAGAATCTTCTGTCTGAAATGTAATCGCTTTAGTTTGCAATACTTTTCCTCCGACACGTATACGAAACCCCAGAGATTTTCTTTTGCATTTATTGCAAATTAAAATTCTTGCGCCTTGCAATATCGAAATGGAATAGTTGTTATTAAAAATACCGAAACATATTTTATACGTGAATGCATTTAACTATCACACCTATATTATACTTATGGTAAACGAACTTCACTGCATAGCTGTGATTTTAAAAAGGTCTTCATGCATACATTTTTATATAAGGTGTCTGTTTATTGCGAAACTCGAATATGATGCAGATCTAACATAAATTCGCATCTATACTTCTTTATATTATCAATAATTATGTATTCCTATAGGTCATGTTTATTACTCGATATTATCGATAATTATAAATTCCTATCAAAATAAGTGAATTCATAGTCTCAAGCGTTTGAAATAAAATACGTTTTCCTACTACTACATATAATTTCCACGAATGGTTTTTGAGATAGAAAGAAATAGGTTTGGAACCGCGATTCTGCCGTAATCTATTGTGTGGTATTTTTATCAGCCGTATTTTTTAATGTACAATACATCAATCTATTTAGAAATAAATACTTTATTAGCAAGTGTTTAAATAAAATTGTGTTTTTCTTTTGTTTTATGGTCGCATAATATAAATATCAAATACCCCACTGTAGTGCATTTAGCTGCACTTGTAAAATACCACCAAGGACCTTTTCGAGTAATATGCAAAGTATAGTGGAAAATCCAACAAAAACCATTCTGACCACATGTTTTGAATAAAACAATTCTGACAATTTTGCAAAAATATTATTTCATTACGAAGTTCCCTATTATCATTATTGAGGCAATAATAAGAAAAAAACAGGAAGCACATGTCGCTGAGCAGCTCTAAATAAAAAATATCATGCTTTGGGAACAGTTTAAAGTGTTCATCCTTCTCAGTAGGAGTGTTTCTAACTTAGAGTTTTGCTTTATCACATTTGTGGTCCCATCTCATTCTGGGACTGAAGATCTGTGCACAGGGTCGTCAAAGAAACATACCAAGCTGCTTGCCGTGAGAGATATTTGAAAGAAAACAAAAACCAGTGGGAAAACACTGAGGGAGTTCTTTGTAGTGATATTATTATTTTGTTACCCATTTGAACCTCTCAAATTTTGGGAAAACTACAAAGATTTTATGTGGTGATATAAGGTGTAGAATACGACAGCGAAAACAGTACTTTACTTTACCCTATAACGATGAAATCTATAATGAAGGTCTATTGCAAAAAAAAATAAACTCTTAGAATAAAGGAGAGAACCTTAATATAAGGATGTAATACTGACTGACGTTTCATACGACAACAAAGAGTTGTCAGTTTTTTTTCATGAAAATTTACGGAAATTACAGAGAGAGATCAAGGATAACTATTTTATGCAGTTATTGACAGGAGTAAAATCAATTTTGGACGCCCCAGGAGGCACTGGGAATACGTTATTTGCAAATATGATATTGACAAAAGTAAGACAATACGTCTATCAGAGAGTTATTTCGGCTTGCAACAAACCGGGACACATTTGCAAAGTTAGCGGCCAACCTTTGGCATTGAAGAGGCACTACAGGAATAAGAAGAAGTCAATACGGGAAAAATGATGAGAACAGCACAATTCACCTTTAAACTAGCACTGATAGTATCATTGGAATAACAGTCAGTATGCTCCATACATGAAATGGACCGCTTGAGAAACTTTTACAATTTCTTTAATTGTACGGGACAAATGTACCATTTATTAAAGATATCAGATACTCGGTTGCTGGTATGGTTTACTTTTGTTTGGTCGGCAAATGTTCGGTAAACACTAATAATAACAAAAAAACACGCACAATATCAACAAGGCATATTTAAAATCATCTCAGTTATGAAATTCCGTTAAAACTCTCATATTACGAACAAACATGAAAATAGATTTCTGCATCAACTACTAAATCATGAGATGAAAAAATTCGCTACTCTAACACCAATAATACTAGCGATCACATTAAACTTGACGAAAGATTAGGTCACATATTACAAAGGTCAAAACGATGATCGATCATGAAAATTTATAGGAGAGAGATTATCATTGGCTTTGTTCTAGGGCTACAGTGTCACCCTGAAACTATACAGTGAATGAGATAATATACTGATTTTAGAACAGGTTTCCAGTTAAGACAAACACTATAAGTGCATTAACACTCTGTGTAATTATGATTTCATTCACTCATTTGAAACATATCAATATAGCCAAATTTACATGCAAATACACACATAAATCCTTTTCATCCTCCTAGCCCACTTCACTAGTTACTTGGGATCGGCATCTAATCCACCTAAATTTTAGCTAAATTTCAGTTTTTACGCAGAGCGACTGGCATCTGACCACCGCTACCAGGGTAAACTGAATTCTAAGAGTGGATAAGTTCTCAGGATATTAAAAGGCACTAACATCCTACAACGAATGCCAAAGATGTTCTTGACAACTGGAACCGATTTTTTAAATTCCGATCCGACGCATAGATCATCTTTCTTATCTGGCAATTGGGTGATCAGCGCGCATTACCCTAACCCAACCAAGAAACAAAAGCCAAAGCACTAAGTATTAACTGAACCACAATTATAATATAATCACAAGTAAAAATTTAAACTGCCCAGTGAAGTGGGCATGGATCAGCTAGTATATAATAACGCTATTTTTTCTCGAATCGAACTAATCTTCTAGATGGTGTATGATAATTATTAAATAATTTTTTAACATAAATCGAACTTTATAGATTTACAAGATTTACATAAAAGTAAAATTACGAGTACGCGTGTTCCAGAGAACCGTTTCAAATATTGTTAAATATTTTAGATAGAATTGAATTCAAAAACACCTTTAAAATTATTTTCGCTATATTTAGTTCAGGGTGTTAAATTGTAAACTCAATTAAAAAGTAATCCAAATCTAATAGTCAGACTTATCCAAAGTCCGATATTTACAAATATTCTAGATATTTTTCTTGAAATATCTAGTATTTTTTTTGATTTGTTTACTCATTCTATCCCTTTTTCACCTACAGCTTCGCTTCAGTAATCCTGTCTATCCCGTGGGTATACGGAGTCTTGTTTCCACCAATGTGTGAAATCTAAAACTAAAATTTATTGAGATATTTCAAACTTATCCTCGGTCTTTAACTAAAAAAACTTTTCATCTTCACATATAATAAAATCTTAACTTAGCGATGCCTATATATAAAATATGTTAAAAAAAATAAATATTTGTTACAATAGCCGTAGTAGTCATAATATTTTTCTGAACTTATATATATCTGGTTTAATGTATGTCTGTGCACAAATCACACTAAGCAATGCTTGAGTTTGGATATGATTTTCGCATTTGTATTCGTGAAGTTTTAAATTATAATTTTATATTTGTTCCATATTAATACGTTGGAAAGACTGTTTTTATGCTAAATGGCTACATTATTATGCAACCCAGATGTAAACTATGTTTTAATTTATAGGGTTCCATAGACCACTAAGAATCCTTATAGTTTCGTCATGCCCGTTTGTCCGACTGTCCACCCGGGCTTGTACTCCGCCATTTTTGCACGAATTGTCACAAAAATTGGTGGAAAGATGGATATTGAAGATCCAAAATTTGGTTTTTAAAATTATGAAAAAATT
>JAOCPS010454134.1:0-11853 GCA_025505425.1 Graphium colonna
GGATGTTGCGTGTGTCCATGGGCGATGGGATCACTTACCATCAGGTGAACCGTCTGCTCGTTTGTCTTCCTTCCCATTAAAAAAAAACTGCTTCGGAATCTTTACCTTCTGAGCTTATCGTAGCAAATCATTAATTATTTTTGCGAATATTTTCAAAAAAAAATAAGTACTAACTTCAAAGTACAATAGTGTAGTACCGTAAGCTTGACACGGTTCTATGCCATCCTTGTTTCTTTGCTAACACTTTGTTTAAGTCAAAGCAAGACAATAATTCACAGACAAACCGATACTTTCTTAAACGAATTCAATACGGTTATTTATGAAAACAATTAATTCAACTACTAATAAATCTACATGCATATCTATTACAACTAAATAAAAATATATAAGAAAATAAAAGAAACCATAGACAAATAATATTAAAGACAAATATTCTCGAAATAATTATGGATTTTAAAAATAAAAGAAATGAATAAAATACGCGATAGTTTATGTACACAGGTAATATTTTTTATGTACGGTTATAATTTATTATACATACTGCACAGGCATGTTAAATTATAGCCGTGCAAAATTTCGTATTTATCCAATCGCTCAATTTTCGTAAAAAGGTGTGCAAGGTTTTAATTTCAATGCCAAGTTTTTAACTCAAGTAATAAAATATAATACTCATATTAATTTAATTTGCATATCTATAAAATTAATCTATTACCTTTGGTTAAACTTGACATTCAGTAAGACTATAAACACAAAATATTACAGACAGATATTCTCGATTCGACTACAGATTACAACAAAAAAACCTTCGTAAAAAGGGGTGCATAGTTTTGCCTTAGCGTAGGAATATTTCTTATGTTTATTTATATTTTCGTATATTATTTTAACATTTTATGTATATATACAAATTGTCGTAAAATTAATTAAGTCTATATTTGACATTTAATAAGACTGTAGACAAATAATACCAAAAACAAATACAAACTTGATTTGTGATTTGTGACAGAATATCTATGCATGTGTGTATTAAATACACGGTAATGAATGGTAGTGTGTGCAACGTGTTATTTATTGAAAATATGTATTTTGACGCATATTTTTTAATATATATAAGCGAACGTTAATATGTTTTAACTTCACTTATTCACTTCTATTCTGCATAAACTATAAGTGTGCGAAATTTCATCCTCCTCTGTCCGCTCAATTTTCGTAAAAGGGATCCAACATTTTCACTAAGGGTGAATGTGACGACCTAACCCCTAGTGATCCGTCTTGGAGAGCCCTTAGGGTATATATAGACATGCCCTTGGGCTATATATAGAGTGCTAATATCGCCTGTCGCCCTTTGTGCGAGGCGGAAGTGATGTGTTATACATATTTATATGGAGACGTAATACAATATGATTATGCAGCATTGCATACCTTTATCCGGAGATTTCGACGTTTCGGTAAAATTTAAAAAGACAGAGAATATGTTGAAAAAGCATATTTTTTTTAATGTTTAATAAATCTTTATTTATGTTTTCTATTATATTAATTTTTTATTAATGATAAATCAGTACAAAATTCAGAAACCTAAAAACGGTTCTTAACTTTTTTTATTTCTAATAAGAATGGAATAATCTATTCAGTAAGATACATTTTATTGTTTTGTTTAGAAATGTAACGTTCATATTATAACATTAAGAAATACTGTTTTACTATAATCAATATTAATTGAATATAATAAGTAATTTTTATGATACATAATTTTTGATGTGCTTGTAAGAACTATGTATGTCAGACTGTTAATAATAAATTACGTTTGTTTCATATAAAAATACCGATTACTATACATTGACTTTAGATTCAATTTTCAATAAATATTTCTCCATGTTCTTATGAAATAAAATCTGCTAAATATAATATATCAGAATTTATTTGATGTTTGTACAATAGACGATGAGATACAAGGAAAAAGAAAACAAAAACTTGGAGAACATGTATTACGATTTATTTATTTTTATACGATGCTATTTTCATACTTATATATAAAGTGAACATCCAGTAATTGGATACACGATTCGTTGCATTCATTGCGAAATTAACGCAGCGTGGAATTCGTCCTGTGATACACACTTAGTTGCAATTTTGTTGTCATATTATTTATGTTGTAATATGTTAAATGTGTGCAATGATTCAAGTATGAACAACATGTCAAAAGTGAAAATCTTGAGAAATATATTGTATAAAACATTTCAAAACTTTAGTTACTGTCTGCTGAATGTGATAACGATTTTATTTAAATTTCAATGGGGTTTACTTAAAGCACAGTAACGCAAACTTCAGAACCACTTTTTTTTAATATGACTCCAGATGATACTGTTTATTTTTAATAAACAGGAGAGCGCTTTTAATTACAACATATTACAAATAACAGTTATAACGATAAGGACATTTCGAAGAATAAAATTTGAAGTTTGAATTCTAAAAATTAGAAATGTAAACAAATTGCATCACATTTTTAAATTAAACAACTTTACGGATTTTATCGCGGTTAATTTCAAATCACCCGACGTTTCGAACCCTTTACGGCGTTCATGGTCACGGGTAGGACTGAGATGTTTCAAAAATTCTCCAAACAAAGACATTCCGGAAAGCGCTAAGATTTTAAAACAGGCTAGTATTAACTTGTTAAAATGCATGATACAGCAAAAACGAGCCGATCTATGCGTCATCAATTCAGCCATAGACGAATCATCTTATCAAATTAAAATTAACGGCTTTTGATTTCAATAATTGCATGGATAACTTAAACAAGCGCGAAACGACTAAAAATTTAAAATTTTTAAACTTTTAAAAAACTTTCCAACAAATTAAGGGACAAACAGCTGTCTCAACGCAATTTTGGAGTACGCCTATCGGAGAAAAACAATGATAATAGAATTCGCGCAGTCTTTAACTTGCCAAAACAAATTATGGATGATTTGACAATAAAAGTTTTATCGAGATGGTTAAATTACGCGTTAAGTCCGAAAAATATCCCGTATGAAGAAACTATCTGTAGTGTAGAGAAATGTTTCTTTAAAAAAAACATTGGTAAGGAGGACTTAGAAGGCACCTGTCAGGATATTTCCAGTACGTAACGACGAATTTCTGTCCCGCGACTAAATCTACCTAAAAATAAATTAATCGTGTTAAACAACTTTCAAAATAATAAAGAGCTGAAAATTTTCCGCGCGGATAAAGGTGATGCTACAGTTGGACACGTCTGAGTATTATTCAAAAATATAACAACTTTTTTCGGATGACAGCACATACAAAACGGATAAATCTGACCCCACAACGAAAACGCTTAAGTCAACTAGCGATTTACTTAAATATTACACCAGAAAATTATCTCTAGACATTGTTGACGTCTAGAAATAATACCTTCATTTCCTATACCTTAAATTTGTATGGGTTCGCCAAAGTACATAAATCAAATGCTCCATTGCATCCTATTGTAAGCCAGATCGACTTACCAACTTATAGACTGGCTCAACACCTTGTCACAATCCTAACCCCATTAAAAGGAGCAAAAGCTTACACTAAAAATTCATGCCAGTTTATTAGAGAAATAAAACACCTATGCCTCAGTGATAATTTCCTTTAGAAGATTGTATATCAATTGTAACTAGAAAGCTAAATGAAAAGAAATGCTCTCAGAAAATGCGTTGCTTCTTAAACATTGCTTTACATCTGACTTTTTTTTATGGAAAGAAAAATTCTACATACAGACGGATGGTATAACTATGGGCTGCCCAGTATCTTCCATTGTAGCTGACATATTTATGGAGGAATTTGAGGACAAGGCTCTTAGTACAGATCTATACATCCTAGATTTTATAAGCGGTATGTAGATGACAGATTCACAATTTTATAATCAGATAAAATAAATGCATTCTTAGATCATCTTAATTCCATACACCGAAAAATTATGTTTACATTGGTATAAGTAGCATGTAACTCCTTACTTCTATATGTTTTAGTAAGTCGCAATGCTAACGACACATTGAGCCACACTGTTCATGGGAAACCAACCCATACAAACCGATATTTAAATGGTGACTCTCACCATCATCCTTCACAGTTATCCACCATGGGCAAATCTTTGTTTCAGAGAGCAGTTTGGATCTATGTCAAGCAGGTTCTACCCGACAACAAGCTCCCAGCATCACGCCAACTTCACAGTGACCAAGAAAGATGGTTAGGTGCTACCATCTGCTTGGGACCCTTATGCTTATTTCTTGAGTTAATGTTATTTATATAACATTTACTTAAGAAATAGGCACAATACTGCAAGTCCTGAAGAAACAATAAGTAGTCACTGCGTAGATCAGACTAAAAATTAATATTCAAGCTGACGGTATGCAGGATTGACAAGTGACACCGGGATATCAAACATCTCAGTCCTACCCGTGACCATGAACGCTATAAAGGGTATGAAACGTCGAGTGATAAAATAAACCGCGATAAAACCCGTAAAGTTGTTTAATTTAAAAATGTCTAATATTCTCGTAAGTCTCAAAAATAAAATTGCATCACAATCTTGTTGTTTTCTAAATTTTAATAAAATAGTTTTGAGTTCACCACCGGGTCAAATAATTACACAATTAATTTCACTTACTAATTTGGACGTCATATTTTTTTATTGTTCTAACTCTCTGTAGGATTACATAAATGTTTATGGGGCATAGTTTTTTAATTACTATTTTATATGAACTTATTAATATTATAAAAAATGCATATGTTTATATTGTTAATAATATTTAATTTAAAAAATCGTTTATTATCATATTTTTTCATGTCAGAATGAAGGAATAAAATATTAATAATGTAGTATTTATTTTTTTTTGTAATTTTAGCTTGTTGGCGCATAAACCTAATTGCTTAAAAAGTGCACATAGCTAAGTGTATGTACTCTACTCGAATATGCTCTAAGTTTTAAGCTATTGGACATTACGTTTTAATGATTTAATTTGTGATTGTGTTTAATTCAAGGTTAAATATTAAAAAAAGTGTTGAAGTTACTAAAATATCGATTTGAAATCTTGATTTCCAGGTTATATGTAAATAATTAAAATTTTGAATTCAAAAAAAAAATATATGTTTTAAACTATAAGAAGCCATACTTTTTTATTTTATTTACAAATGAATTGATAGGGAAAATAAGCATTTTAAAAATTCAAGACTTCATTTTATCATTCACTGGTAAATTTTTAAAAGCTCATCATAACTCGTCAGTAAAACATCATAGGAAAAAAAAATGCGTGTACCCATCCACGTCTACTAGACAACTCACCAAAATGAAAACAAAATTCATAACCTTGTTCTTTTTTTGGTTGTCCGCTTGACCAGAACTTTATCTGTACAAGCCAAATATAATTTCATGGAAGATTAAACATCGCTTCAACTACACATAATTTAAGGCCAGCGCCCGCAAACTGAGCTAGTGAAATTGTCCTTTTTTGATGATGAAACAAGGCTTATTATTTTACTAAGCTTTTAATAACTATTAAAATCATGAATTTTTTTCGTAGAAATAGGCCTTGAGGCATGAAAACTTTTATGTATAATTGAATTCATACGTAATCTTTTACATGCAATAAAAATTTTATAAGCTGTTCTGAAATTGTGACGGCTTTAGACTTTTTTTTTAGTTCAAATTACGAAAAAACAGAACATATCTGTAGAAGAAATTTATAGTAATGTAGGATAAATACAGACATATGCTCAAACAGATACACACTCACACTTGCAAATACATATTACAAATCTAAACTTTGTACATATCCTAAGCTTTCTCTCTGTTATGTTTACCTTTTTGTTTTTTATTTGTTATTTTGTGACAATGGGCATGTGCCTTGTTTCCCACAACACAAATTATCCTAGTTTCCCACACTAGAGACCTATTTTTGTAAAATATGTCCATGAAAACTTGAATATACCCATTATATAACGTTTTATTTTATTATTGGTCTTCATTTGAGCGGAAACAATATTTATAATGGGTTCGATCCTTGGAATGAGTTGAAGTAATAAATAATTTTAGTGCACTTAAGACATTTGATTTTAATAATTCCAGGCGATATATACAACATCAACAGCTCTTGTTTTACCAGGATACTAGACTATGGATGTACCCCCTCTTTGTACACAAAGCGAACATAAAATAAAAAATGCTTAGCTTAGGAATTTAGAATTTATTTAAAATTCAATAAGTATAAATTATTAATATATGCTATAAAATCAATATATTTTTAACTGCCATATATCTACAATGGCTTAGTCAATAATAAGCCACGATTGCGTGCTCAACCTTTTTATTGTTAAAAAAGAAAATTTGGCAGATAAAATGCAACTAAATGTTTCAGGTAAATCCAAATGCTACTGGTATTTTGAGTCGATATAGAATGGCTAACTGCAAACTTCTGTACTTACTGTTCTCGGGCTTTTAGTATTGAGAAATGTGATCAGCGTAAACAATCATTATTTCAACAAAATGTAAATTTGAAATTAAGGTACATTTTACTCTTATTAATTATTGACGCAACACTAACATAATACTTGTTTTTATCAGCTACTAGCGTGATAACTAATTGCTTTTACTTTAATTATTTTAATTTATAAGAAAAATCTGTCTTTCACTATATGAGTATGCTTACTCTGTCGATAAATACTAAACCCTTAAAAGAACGTAATTAGTTCCAGGCTTGCAATAAAAAAATCTTTAGTAGCCCGCCACCACTGAGCAAAACATAAAGAGCTCTTAACACCATCTTCTCAAGTTGTTAACTTTTCTATTATATCAGATCTCTAGCTCAATGGATCAAGTGTCGAACTCAGCTTCGAGATTGGACAGCCGCTAATAACAGAAAACAAAAACGAAGTGAATAATATGATTTTTTTAGACATTTAAGACGTTCCAATTGTGAATATGCTTGGTTTTTTACTTACGAATTTACTTAAAAACTGTTAAGTTTATGTCATGAAGAGAGAAGCAATAACAAATTACTAGGGGTACACAATCAATATAATTATATATAAAAAAGGATTCATGAATGCGGATGCGGTCAGATCAATGCCACTCTGTTTGATTAAAACCGTAGGTGGTGAATATTGGCGGCAATGTGGCAAAATTTTAATTTTATTTAGAAATCAAGTATCATGTATCATACGAATTTTCTTCGTTATGTCCAGAAAAAAACTTTTAAACTCTTTATAAATAACGTTCCTTAATAAAAGGATTTAGATGAGTTCAAATAAAAAACGAACATACCTTGTGTTTGTTTGTATGTATTTTTAATAATATTTTTTTTTTAATTAATATTTTTTTACATAGACAATTCCATATTTTCTTGAGTAAAACGATGTATGAAAATTTGCCATAATACGCATATACATCAGTTTTCAAACAGAGAGATCGACTTAAGGTATAAGGGAATTAGTGAAGTGAAGTTGGTGTGGTGCTGGGAGCTTGTCGGGTAGAACCTGCTTGACACAAATCCCAACTGCTCTCTGAAACAAAGATTTGCCCATGGTGGATAATTGTGAAAGATGATGGTAAGAGTCACCATTTAAATATCGGTATGTATAGGTTGGTTTCCCATGTGCATGTGTGGCTCAATGTGTTGTTAGCATTGCGGCTTACTAAAACATCTAGGAAGACTAAGGAGTTACATGCCTCTTCTTCCATTGTAAACTTAATTTCTGGGTGTATGGAATTAAGTTGATCTAAGAATGCATTTAATTTATCTGATGATAAAATTGTGAATGTGTCATCTATATACCGCTTATAAAATCTAGGATGGAACTGGGTAACTGTACTCAAATTCAAATTTCTTTATTCAACATTAAAAAGAAGCTACCATCGGTTCGTAAAGAAAGCTGCTGACCTGAGAAGAACCGTTGTAAGAAACTCAGTGGGACTATTATTTTTTTAAAGCATGTAATAAAATATACAAACAATAAATATTACTTAAGAAAGGCTGAAGCGAGCAGTTCATTAGCAGTGCGTGTTATCGTTTAAGTAATCATTAGTATCATAATATCCTATAACAAACAAACGTTCCCTGATAGTTTTTATAAATTTATTGTTAGATAAGTTTTAATCGTTTTCAGGTATGTTATTGTTAAATCGTATACATTGTCCTAGAAAAGATTTATACATATTTTACTGTGTTCCATAAGGTCAGAAATTCACTAAGTTCAATACAACAGTTAAATAAAATTGCTAGGTAAGGTGCGATTACAACCATAATTGAATTCACCACCTTCACAGAGATCCCCCATAAATCGCAGTTTTTTTAGAATGTAACGATTTAAATGTTATTAAAATATATTTACTGCTTACAGGTGTTAATTTAAAGTTCACTTTACATTCTTTTGTATTTTCTTTAATCAATGACTCAACGACTGTCGGAGAGGAATGAAGTGACCTGATGAGTGAAACTGGAATATCAGCAAAATATTTTTCGAAGAAAGCCGCAACCTCATGGTCCGTTTCTATGGTTCCACCTGCAACAGATAATGTCAGCTTCGGGTGGTGATTTGCAACTCTCAGTTTCACTATTAACTATTTTCCAGGTCATTTTTACTTTATCAGAGGCACTCTTAATTTTTTTCTAAATGTATAAAGATTTTGCAACTAAACAAACTATTCTAAATATTTTCTAGTAGGCCTTAATATAATTTAACAATAAATAACTGTGATTGTATGTCTTTTCACCATATAGTTCATGTAGCCTACGCCTACTTTTATGTATTCCAACGGTGGCTCATTCATTAAAAATTAATGTGCCTTACACACTGACTCTTTTAGAAGTCAATATGGTGTTAAATTCAGCATATATTAATTTAAATAGTGTCCCATAAATTGCATTTGGATATTCACTGTATAGTAAATATGTAATTTTATCAGTTATAATACTTCTAAACCTCTCAATACGAGTTTTATTTATAGGAACACACATATGTTTTTGTTTAATATTATTTTAAATAATTTTTATTGGTGTGAAGCGAGCAAGTAGTCCGCTATGTTCTGAAGTAAGCATATTAATTATTGACTTATTAACTGGCTCACAATTTGAAAAAATGTTATCTATACAAGTTGCCGAAGAAGCAGTAATTTTAGTTGCCTCAATAAATAAGTAAATAAGCTTATATGAATTTAGCAATGATCTGAATCTAACTGCGGTAGTAGAATTATCTAATAAATTAATGTTAAAATCACCACAAAAAACAATGAATTTGTTAGACTGAGATAACTTAAATAAAATACCTTCTGATACATTATCAAAAGATTCATGTAACGCACAAGGAGGTTTGTATACGCATACAATGATGAAGTGCTCAAGGTCTGCACAGGTAATTTCAATAGTTTGTTCAATAGAGAGGCTCGTAATGTCCTTACGATCCTTACATTTTAAATTGTTGTTAACAAATATTAAAGAGCCACCGCGAATCGCTTTTTCTTATACGAACAGACAAATAACCTGGTGATATTTAAAGTTTAATGTAAATTGATGTTGGGATAACCGATGTTCGGTAACACATAATATATCTTCATTGTTATTATTTAGAAATAATTCAATTTCAAGGACTTTACCGAGCACACCTTGAATGTTTTGGTGCGCCACGCTGAGACAATGTTTGATAATATTACAATTGTTATTTATAAATGATTTCTTGTGTAAGTTAGTTAACTTATTAACATTCATCAATACGCGAGAGATTCCCCCTACTGTCCTATTATCTAATTTTAATGATTGATTTTTTCATGATTTCAAATCATTAAATGTCACAAATTTAAAGTATACTAAGGGCCTTGTCCTCAAAGTCCTCCATAAATATGTCAGCTACAATGGGATATACTGGGCAGCCTATAACTGCACCATCCGTGTATATGTAGAATTCTTCATTCTATAAGATAAAGCCAGATATAAAGCAATGTTTAAGAAGCAATGCACGTTCTGAGGGCATTTCTTTTCATTAATCTTTCTAGTTACAATTCATTTACAATTTTCTAAAGGAAATTATCAGCGAGGCATAGGTGTTTTATCTCACTAACAAACTGGTATGATTTTTTTATTTAAGCTTTTGTGTGTCCTCTTAATGGTGATAGGATTGTGACAAGGTGTTGAGCCAGTCTTTAAGTTGGTGAGCCGACCTGGCTTACAATAGGACGGAATGGAGCATTTTGTTTATGTACTCAAGGGAACCCATACAATTTTTAAGGTTTTAGAACATGAAGGTAGTAGCATTTTGGCGTCTAGAGATAATATTTAGAAGTAATTTTTAAGTAAATCGCTAGTTGACTTAAGCGTTTTTGTTATGGGGTCAGTTTTAATCTTTTTGTATGTTCTGTCATGCGATAACAGTTGTTCTATTTTTGAATTATATTCAGACGTGTTTAATATAACCATAGCATTACCTTTATCTACGCAGAGAATTTTCAGTTCTTTAATATTGCGCAAGATGTTTAACGCGGTGAATTCATCGTTAGGAAGATATAGTCGCGGGGCAGAAATTCGTTGTAACGTACTGTAAATGTTCTTGTGTCTTGTATGGATCCGGAGTTAAGCTCCTCGATAAAAAATCTTTTAGAGCTTTATCTGGTAATCGAACCCGTGGAAATTCTATGTTTTCATGAGCTGAAGACTCTAAGTTAATAGAGTCACGCATGAGGACATGCGTGATATGTCAAATTGGGGAAATGTTACTAAGGGCATTCGCGATCCGGTTTACGGGCCCATATCACAACAGCCAATGACTGTTTTTAATCGTTAGCTGGTGGCAATTAGAATCGCCTTCGAACACAGGAGTAGCATGTGTACGCGGTGCTGGCTTTGAGACGTGGGCGAACTATGGTGTTGTGTATATTATCCGTACTTATTAGTGATGTGAATTAGCGGGATCCCCGACGGTGGGTCCTGATTATTTAAGTTTCCTTCCCCACCGGGTTAAGCAGGACATTGTGCGGGCAACGCTTTTTAATGGTCGCATTTGGTTCCGGTTTATACCTTACCGCGGCTACCACTTGAGGGTTTGAATGATCTTCGGCTCTGTCAAACAACCTTTTCGAATTTTCTTTACTAAAAGCGCGTATTGTTAGAAGTCTACATTCGCTGTGTCCACTGGGTACCGGTTGCCCCGCGGATGAACTTATTTTGGACCACCTGTAATTTGTTTAGGTATGTGGATGTTGCGTGAGCAAAGCATGGGCTTGCATAGGTCATAATTGGCCTTATGCATGATTCATATAAAAGGAGTTTATATGAATTACCACTTAAGAACATTTTGTTCCTGTTGTTGGTTAAATTATATAGTCGGCCAAAAACATACAAGTCCTTTTTACTAACATTAAGAATGTGGGATTATAATGTCATTTTGGAATCTAGCATTCCCCTTATTTGGCTTTCTTAGCCCAAGGGATCGGTTCGCAAGGGGTCGTATTTTTATTATCGCATTACACTGAAAGGTGAAGTGCCGTTGGCCCAGTGACCACGATAGCTGGCTAAAGCCTAGCAACAAGAGGTAGACTATCAGGTGAAACAGTGGCTAGAAGAAACGGTTGTTCGAGTAAGTTTTTCCCAATATACTAGTCCTTTGGTGAAGAAGAAGAACGGCGAGATGAGTATTTAATCATAATCATATATTTTATTGCATAAAACATGGTACAATAAGATGTTACACAGTGATGAAAACGAGCTAACAGGTTTTGCTAGGCTCATTCACATAGCATGCAAAATTTAATTACATTAATCATATAAAATGAAGGCTAAACACAGAAGAATTTAACATTTTAGAGTAAATTCATTAATACTGTAGAAACAA
>JAOCPS010454245.1:0-11853 GCA_025505425.1 Graphium colonna
AAAAGAAAAGGGTGGACATGGCCATCCGGCATCCCCAAAAGTCATGCATACTTTATTTTATGCCGACTTTACAAAGGAAGGATTTCTCAGGACCGCGTTGATAAGTGCCGAAAAAAACTTGTGTCTGAAATCGAAACATTGCTTTGCAAAATCGGATTAGGGTCGACTAAATTAAGTCCAATTTAACCTAAAGATGATACAAGTTTGCGCGCTCACCGCTAAAAACCCTTTGTCGATATCTCCTCTCTTTTAAAATACTTCCCTGGTTGTTACAGCCTTGATCTGAATTCTTCACGTCGACATATCGAGCGACGTATTGTTTCGTGGTTGCTGGAAATATAAAATCAACATATACTGCGTTTTCCTCGGGGAGTATTCAGAGGAATTGTTCATATTAGTTTGTTCATCGTGCAACGCGACGATCCACCAAATACCAATGCTATTACCTCGATGCTTGGCAGTTTACTACAGCGTGTTTTTACCATAATTTTCTACTACGCAAGATACCCTTGTGGAAACAATTGTAACCAGCAATATTTTGGAGCCGATACGACTAAGAGATCGTCATGAAATGAGCTTAATTTAAAGGCTAGAAATGCTCTTGTAACTCCTCTGATGTTGCGGGAGTCTATGGATGGCAGCAATTACTTACCATCAGGTGGCCTACTTGCTCGTTTACCTCCTTCTACATAAAGCAAAATAAATCCGGATTTAGTAGTCGATCCTTTTATCAATCTATTTATTTTTTTACTGTGGTCATAATAAGGCACAAGCAAACAGGGCTCAGTCAATCTATGTCGATAATTGAAATCCCTTCTTTAAGATTGCACATACAAGTTAAACAATAGTTGCTTAGAGTTCAAAGAAAAGCTACCTACCATTTGGTACTAGATGGCTGAAATAAACTTCTTCGGGTTTATAATATTGGTATAGATAAGAATATAAAAAGACTGAGAAACGAGGAAGTAACATCTGTCAATCTTACAAACCACGTATATTTTAATTTGTGTTGACTTTCTATCTAAGATGGTGTTGCTTTCGCAATTGAGCGGCCCGATAAGGGCAAAGATGCCTTCTTCCTTCTTCTTAGCCTTATTTCCAAATAAGTTAGGATCAGCTTTAATTCCAACCAAATATTATCTAAATATCTCTTTTAACACAAACCTACTGTCAACACATCATAGGGATAATCTGTATTTAAAAAATGGATAAGCTGTCGGCATATTTTAAGACACTGAAATCTTATTATAACTACCAAAATTGTTCTTGAAAACCAAGGCCGACTTTACATATTCACCCAATGCATGGATAATCTGACATTTTAGACAATCGGATGATTAGCCCATATTTCCCTAACCCAATCAAGAAACAACAACGATCCTCGCGGGACTCAAACCCATTACCTCCACATTGTAAAGTTTTATATACAACTAAGCAGTTTCCGTACAACATAAATTCATAAAAGCAAAAAACCCATTTTTTTGTGAGCTATATATACGGCTGCCACAAAATCAGAGAACTTATTCTACTCTCTCCCTGTATTTTGGCAATATCATTCAGGGCCATATTTGCTTGAGAAAAGCAAATAATGCCTATATGCAAATTAATTTACGAGTTAACCTGTATTTCTCCCTT
Organism: Graphium colonna; assembly: GCA_025505425.1. Classification (NCBI taxonomy): domain Eukaryota; kingdom Metazoa; phylum Arthropoda; class Insecta; order Lepidoptera; family Papilionidae; genus Graphium; species Graphium colonna. The sequence continues at coordinate 1,636 of JAOCPS010454245.1, forward strand.
TATTTCTGAGTAACTTTAAGATAACTTTTGAAATACATATAAACAGAGGACTAGCTTTTTAATTTAACAAATTTGTATTAAACAAAAGCAGTATTAATTAAATAAGGACTTGACAAGTTTTTTTCAGAATAAAATAAAAATTATTTGAGATATTTCAAAAACTTTATCATCGGGCTGAAGTTCATTTAAAACATTTATGAATGGAACTCGACTTCGCTCATATGGCCACCGCGGGCACGTTTGCAACGGTCGATTCTTTGAACCCAATTTTCCCTGACTCGGCCACACATTTCGGCTAAAATGGCTGCTATTTCGCGTTCAATGTTGGCTTTTGAGCTATTTAAACGTCGTCGGCTTACTATTATAGACCAATGACTTGATGTAGCCCCAAAGAAAAACATATAGAGGCGTTAAATCGCACGAACGAGGCGGCCAATCGACTTAAGATAACACACTCATCAAACTTGTTCTGCAATAAATCGATTGTAACGTGTGCTGTGTGGCTTTTGGCACCGTCCTGTTGAAACCATATGCTGTCCAAGTCCATATATTCTAATTCGGGTCAAAAATAATCGAAAGTCGTCGCGCGATAACGATCACCATTCACAGTAACGTGGCGACCACTATAGTCGACGAAAAAATATGGCCCTAAGACGCCACCGGCATGCAAACCGCACCAAATAGTTATATTTTGTGGATGAAGTGGTTTTTCATAAAAAACACATGTAGAATTTTACCTGCCCACTATATTTTGTTTATTGACAAACCGTTGTGCCTAAAATGAGCTTCGTCACTGAAGATGACTTTGCGATGAAATTCTTGCCGCATCTTTTCCAGAGTCCAATCGGACGTCGCTTCGGTCCATCGGCTTCAATTCTTGAGTGAGCCTGATCTTGTATGGGTGTAAAGTAATTGTATGTATACATATATTGTAATGTACATATGTATGTTTATGTAATATTTAGGTATATTTACGTATTTAATTTAATTATATGTAAAATGTATATAAATGTTCTCTATATAAATATTGTTTCTTTTGAAACTTTGTACACCTTCCTCTTTTCTCTCTGCGTCATCCATAGGTTGACTGGTAGAGAACGCCTCAGGCATTAAGTCCGCCAATACACAATGTGTCGTTTTTGTGTCAAAGATTAGATAAATAAATAAATTAAGATCCTCACGCAAAGTTCGCCATAAAATGGTCTTGGCGATGACCAATTCTTGAGAACGCCGTGGAATTGACTGATTTGGATTATTTTCTATAGACGTTTCAACGGCAGCGATATTTTCGACACTTCAACCAACCCGTAGTCTCACTGGCACGGCAACATCACACAACGAAAATGAACACTTAAAATTTTTCACTAAACTTGTTCACTGAACCTGTCTACTAGGGCGAGAATTACGACTGAAAATCGGAGTAAACGCTCTTAAAGTAGCGGCCACCGACTCCGAATTTCTGTACTATTTTTTTAAAATTTGCAGACGTTATTCGTTTGTGTACTTCACCATGATGAAAAAGTTATGTCTACTGAATAAACTGACAATGACAGTTATATGTTAAGTGAAAAGTTGCGTTCACAAACTAAATTCAAAATTGTCAAGTCCCTATTGGAAAAACAATGATCATCTATATCACAGAGCTGCTATAAATATGTTATATCACACAGCTACAGGGTTGCCTGGAAGAGATCGCTTATAGTGATAAGGCCGCCCTTGCCCACATTTAGTTTATAAGTTTAGTTTTTAGTCAATTGTACTGTGTATGTTTATTTATCTATATATCTATCTTATTCCAAAAAGATATATGGACCTTTAAGAACACATTTCACTATGATATACGTTATGCTGCGTTAAAATATGTTCTTCAAGGCGGTATTTTAAATGAAGAGCAAATATTTGTAGTACGAATATCGAAAAGCTTGCATTATATTACACAAACCACATTTTTTCTATAGGGCAATTTGTTAGTGTCAACGGAAAAGACTAGATATTTGTAATATTTAAATACCACATAGACTAAAGTACTTTCAAGTTGCCAACATTTTACCTAATTTAAGTACCAGTTTAAATACTTCTTAATTTTTGAAAACATAAAATACGCGCCAAACAATTGTTTTGGCATTACAACTTTTTGGATTTATATAAGTTATCGATGCAAAATAATTGTTAAAAACAATCCTATGTTTTCTTTATTATTTATAGAGTTGATTTGACGATTTCTTGTACTTCAGTTTCAAACAAGTTATTAGTAAGCAAGTAGATTTTCGTTGCAGCAGAATATTACGTGAAAAGTTGAAAATATTTTATACTTTTTGATGTTTTTGGTTTAAAATACGTATTGAAGAAAAACATATTTATTCTATAGATGCAATTGGCGTCAAAATATAACATATATTAAAAATCAGTTCATTGTTTCATAATATAGATCAATATTACAAAAAAAATTGTTTTACGAAAGTTCACATCTGAGAGGGTTTTGAAGACAAATTCGATATTTTCCGTGAAAATAATTATGGCAGTTTTGCTCGATTTTAATAAGACTAACCATTTATGCTTTAGTATGGTATAGTAACAAATAATGGAAACAAAATTAAATTAAAAATTAAGGGCCAGCGCATACAAGGATTGAATCTTATATTATACACTGGTATTAAATCTTTCGTGTCCGTATCTGATTTGTGATTGACTGCTAAGTTTAAATTGCTAAGTCTAGTCCTGATTTTATGATTAAATCTCATATTTACTATCGTTATCTTATATCATGTATGTATTCACTTTTTACACTTGAACAAAAATATATTACACTTAATAAGTTTAGGATAGGCAATATTGTTTTTTTCTTATTTAGGACAAACACAGCAGCACTATACATATTATACACTAATGTAATTAGAAGTTGTTATTTACTATTGTGCAACTAACATCATTATCCGTAGATTACTTTTATAACATGTAATGTACAACAAAAAGAGGTGCGTACAATATTTAAAGATAACGTAAAAAATTATAAAGTGGCTAGTTGTAAGATCAACATTTATAAGTTTTTGTCTTATTTTTCTTTTGCTTTAAATTAGGAAAACATAGTTTTTTAAAGAATTTTAATGATTTTAAATAATCATTGATACAAGATACCTACCAGTGAGTGTTTTTATTTTATTCCAACAACAAATATAATGTCCAACATTTTTGTGCCACTTTTATTACAATGTTTGAGTACTGTATATAAATTAAAGTTTTACACTATGGAGGCTACACTAAAAAAGACATTATCAGAATTAATCGACATATTCCAAAAAAGAATGAAAAGTTTTCAGGAAGAATTGCAGCAATCCTCTGGTTCACAAGCTAGCATTTATATCATAGCCACAGGGTATAGTGCTTTTAAGTCTTTCGTGATTTAAGCTTTATGCAGCCAACAAAAACAAGTTGAATTTCTTGCTCATGATGTCGATCTGCTGGACATGAGAGGCCGCAAAAAATTCTTCTTTTCCATGGAATACCAGAATCACCAAAGGAGAATACTACATCTATGATGTCTGAAGTGTTGCAATCTCGCTTGAAGCTCGGTGATTGTTCCTCCAGTGATATAAAGCGTTGTCACAAAATGAGCCGGCCAACTGAACCCCACAATCCTTGACCGATCTAAGTGAAATTCCATGAAATGGTACTGCTTGACAAAATATGGTTCTCGAAGTCAAAACTCAAGGGTTGTGGCATTACTGCGTCAGAGTTTCTGACGAGAATCAGACACGTAGCATTTATGGCGGCTCGTGAAAAATTCTGTGGATCCAACTGCTGGACAACAGAGGGCTGTATATATCTTAGGACCTGATGGTTCTTATCATCGTGCTACAAATATTAGTGAAGTCCACAAAATCCAAGTCCAGCTATCCACATCAAAGCCGGCCAGTATTCCGAAGGCCACTGCAGCGAAAACTAGGCGATGTTTAGCCAAAAATAATTTTTCTGCTTCTTAATATATATTTTGACATAAATTTTTAATACCTTATTCGGAAATCTTTAAAATTATAGGACTACTTTTTTCTTACTTTACAGTTAAAGACTAGCTAATCAATTTGTAAACATTTGATAAAACTAACAACGCACTGTCAATGTCAAGTTCGTTTAGTGGCGTCATGATGTAACGATTCGTTAATTTTTAGGGTGAGGTTAATGTAATTTTTTTTATTGTTTTATTTTCTTTGTCTTTAACGTTTTATATTTTTTTCATTGTTCATTTTATAGATATATTAGTTTTAACGGTTATCACTATTTCTGGATATTAATTATTCTAATATATTTTAAATCGGTATACACTCAGCTGGTACATGGATATATTTGATTAATTAGATTTGAGCTGAATATATTTGTATATATATACAAACATATATATATATATATATATATATATATAATATATCAGACATTTTATATTTTATTGTTTCTATATGTCAATGAATGATGCTGTTTTTACTTAGCTGACAGTGGAGATGATAGCTTTAGTAGTCTTGTGCCTCTTTCGAATTCCGTTGATGCCGAATTTTCTGTTGTTCCCAGAAATTTTAATATAGTTCATATTAATGTCCAGAGTATACCGGATCACTTCCCAGATATGCTGACTTCTTTTCAATGTAAAAATATTTATGTTTTACTTATTTCCGAAACTTGGCTAAAACCTTGTCTTCCCTCTTCTATTTTATTTATTTATTTTTTTTCATTTAAAAACTTTATGAAATAACACGTACAATGGCGGACTTGACACCTATATAAAAATATGCATAATTCATTATGTTTAAGTACAATTCTTACATAAAAATATATATTTTACACTACGAGTAATATTGTATTATAAAAAAAATATATAACAAGTTAAACAAACATATACGACTACATATATACATAAATACATACTTACATACATACATACATATTAAAAGTTATGCCAAGAGGTATATATATATATATATGTATACCTCTTGGCATAAGGCGGGCTCTTGGCATAACATATTATTATAAGTTATGCCAAGAGGTATAGGTTGTTAACTATTAAAAAAAACAAATTAAATGCTTAATAGCTTTTATGACACCGTAAATATAAAACTATACAAAAGATATTGTAGATCCCGATACTAATGTAACTGGTTTTCAGTTGTGATAATTATGTAAATATAACTTAAAAACGGCACGTTTAAATGTCTCTTTCGTGGCAGAATTCCTGATAGGGACGGGAAGTGCATTCCAGAGCCGTATATCTTGGCCTTAAAAAGAATTGGACATAAAACCGGAACGATTAAGAGGATCTTGAAGGGACAGATTATGGTCAGAGCGAAGGTGTCGAGAGTGAGCATCAGATTGGAAAAGAAATTTACGTTTGAGGTAGTTAGGAGTGACGGATAATCAAATAGAATAGAAAATACAGTGCGAAGAATGTGTGTGTGTAACGCTCGCGAATTGGTAGCCAGTTAATCTGACCATGATAATTCGAAATGTGGTCGAATTTACAAGTCCAAATACAAATCTAATGCAGTTATTGAGCCGGTCAAGCTTATTAAGAAGGGCCTGGTTACGGTCGGAGTAACAAACATCCACATAATCAATTATAGGTAGAACAAACGACTGTACCAACAGAAATTTTGTGTACGAACGAAGGAAATTTTTATAGCAGGAGAGACTTCTTAATGTGTTAATAACTTTACAGCATCTATTTGTTGTGTGAGATGCCCATGTCAAGCTATTATCAATAATAAACCCTAAGTCTTTAATATGTCAACAGAAAGGTATAATATTGCCATTAAAAACAACAGGTAATATTAGTTTGTAGTTCCAAGAGTTTTACCTACGGGAGCTGCTAATAATGATCGCCTGACATTTTTAAAGGATTGACCGCAACCCCAAATATGTTTGACCAGTCTCGGATCTGGTTTAAATCAAAGTTAAGAGCTGCAATACAGTCATTGTGCTCATCAATAGTACCTTGGACATAGAATTGCAAATCGTCTGCATAAAGAAGTTTAAAGAGTAGGGGAGAAAGTATGCCTCCTTATGGGACACCAGCAATTGAATCTACCAAGTCTGAATTTTTTTCATTAGCCCGTATAGCCTGCTAACGGCCGCGTAGATACAAGGAAAACCATTGTTGTGTAGAAGGGGAAAGAATAAAATGCTTTATAATAGTTAAAAGAATATCATATTTAACAGTATTGAAAGCATTATAAAAATATATAAAAACTATAACCGTAACTTTAGAATCTATACCCCGTATAATGTCGCCAACAATATTCAAAATGGCCGTTGTGGTGCATGGCCAGCTCTAAAACCAGACTGCAACTCGCTTAGAATATTATTTTTATAAACATAGTCAGATAGTTGTTTGTAGACGATGGCTTCGATAATTTTAGACCGATAGGGAAGAATACTAATAGGTCTATAATAAGAAGGTATAGGAGAGAATAGTGGTTTTAGGTAGAGGTGTTACAAAGGCCTTTCGCCAAACGTCGGGGAAAACACCGGAAGTAAGGGAGAAGTTGATAATGTGAGTTAAAATAGGAAGAATTTGATCGATAACCGGAAAAATCATGGATCGACTGAAGTTGTCGAAATCGATAGAATTAGATGTGGTTGAATTAATGGTTTTACGGACTATCAAGGAAATGACAGGAAAGAAATCAAACTGAACATTTTGTAGAACGGGCATGGAATTAATTATTGAAATGGCGGAACTCTTATAAACATCGCTGAGAGAAGGGATAAAAGTGAAGTAGGTGTTCAGATCATTTAGAGGTAGATTAAGAGATGCCGCGGCAGATTGAGTTCCAACCCCAAGGGAATTAAGAAATTTCCATAAATTAGCTGGTGAAGACTGTAAAATACTAGCGTGAATGTATCTCCTTTTTGCAGCTCTCACCACCCTTTACGATCACTTGTAACTTTAAACGCGGACCAAGTAATTTGACTTCGGCATTTCTTAAAAACTAGAAGAGCTCTATCACGCTTGACCTTATCTGCATAGACTTCAGGAGTAATCCATGAAGCCGCGGGTCGCCTAATAATGACACGTTTATATGGCGCATGCACGTCGTACAAACGGTGAAGCGAACTATTTAGGTCACTTGGTTTCTCTTCTACGGAGGTGTGGTTTAACGTTGCAGTCCAATCGATCAAAGCAGCATCCCGACAAACTTTATCTGAATTAAGTTTTGCAAAACAACGGTTGTACAGAATAATTGGATTTGCTTTTGGTGGTTTAAGTTTATACGGTAAGAATAATAAATAATGGCGAGAGAAGCCAGGAGCAGATAGTTGTCCATGCTCTGCAACGTAGTTGGAAGAGGAAGTAACAATTACATCAATACAAGAATCAGCTGTATCTAGGTTATGGTGAGTGGGTTCAAGGGGAAGTATGGTAAAGTCTGTCGACTGGAAAAGTCGACAGAAGCAATAAGTGAACGAAATTTTTGTGCACGAGAGTAGGCAGTTAAAATATTAGAGTTAAAATCACCACTGATAATGTGATGTTTGTATTCCGAGTCCAGTGGAGAAAGAATAAATTCGAGTTGATTAAAATAATCGATAGAAGGCGGACAGTATACAACGCCAAAATAAAATAAATAAAACGATTACAATTAAATTAAGCAATAAGTAAATCTCTAATAAAACTAAGAACTACTATTCACCGGTTGACCGTTTACAAAATCAGAGTTTTATAAAATTCAAATTGTAAACATAAAACATTATCAATAAACTTAGAATCTGTAAAGTAAAAAAAATAACAATATTCAAGGAAAAGACTAATGTAAAATTTCATAAATTAACTTTAAAGTATAGTATAAGGAAAACAATGTTTGATATTTAAAAGTTTAAAAATACAACAATAATGATAATTTAAAAATAACAATGAATATTAAATTTCTGAACGCTTGCTAGTTATGTCATAACAAATATCATTGAAAGATAACCATTACTATGAAGTGTAAACAAATTGAAACTAAAAAATAAAAACATTAAAGAACTTACGTATAAAAGAAACAAACTTAAATAAATTCAGTTATAAACTTAAAAATGACTATCATTGGTCTTAGTAGCGTAAACGTTTCGAGCGGATATTAGCGGTGTTTGCAAATGTCTGAGCAGTTGTTGTTGTTTCCTGTTCGGAGCTCGTGTTAGAAGGAGCATTCAGGTTCATGCTGTGATCCGCAACCACTTGATCGAGCTCATTTTTAGATTGAATACGAATACGACTCCCAATATTTAGTTTAAGGTACACAATCCCATCTGCAGTCCAAACCGAAAGCATACCAAAATGCTTACGAGTTTCCAGAAACAGTGATTGCCGTAGCTTGGTTAAGAACTCAGACATAACGTAGGGAGTCCCCTTGAGTGATGTCTTCTTCTTCCATACCTTCCCACGGAGTTCAACATCAGTGAATCTAAATAGTGTGGGATGGATTCGGTCCTTAGATTCTGACCCTAATCTATAAGCTGATGAAAGTGAAGACAATGAGATATCTTCGAAACCAAGGTTCTTATGGAGAATGGATATAATAACAGCGGAGACATCTTCATTGTGTTTCTCCGGGACACCACCAAGAAGAAAATATGTCCTTCTATGCCGCATCTCAATGCTGTTCATTGCCAAATGTACCTCACTTATAAGCTGATGGCTGATGGCAAAAAATTCATTTGCAAGATTGGGTGATTCAGCTGCTTTTACAGCAGAAAGTTGTGCCTCAAATTTTGACATTTTTTCCATGAATGTAGTTTCAAGTGTCTTCTGAACAGCTTTTATAGACTCTACGTTAGCCATGTTGGTGAAAATGTGTGTTAAATTTTAATAGTACGTCTGACAGTTGCACTTCAGAGAGGTCACCAGTGAATAAGTTAAACAACTACACAATGGCAGTGGTCTGCCATTGTTATAATACCTGATTACTTGATACTTAATTACTTCACTACTTAATATTGTTATTACACATAAATTGTGGGCACCAGCCCACAATTTATGTGTAAGTAAGATTAATAAAATATGCAATACACTATAAATTAAGTGACAATATACTTTAAATATAATTATTTGCAAAGATGTTGGCAAAAGCACACACCGTCTTTATTACTGCCTACCCCCGAAAAAGGGTTAATTTAGGTGCGAAGGAATGATAAGATCATACACAATCAATCCATAAGATACTACAGCATCTGCCAAAGCGTAATTTTTTTTATTTTATGTATTGCAATATACATTAAATTGATCGTAATTTAGTACATATTTATCCACGTGGATACGTTTAGTCGTAAATATTTATAAGAAGTTACGGTTTTTAGATTAATGCAACTACAATTAGTTTTGTTTTCTGAAGATATTAGTAAGTACGTCTTTAATATTTATAGATATTACGTTATTTCGATTATATGAGATATTATACACATACATTTTGTTTTATTAACATTTATTATGATGATACCATGTTGTGTTCCCATCGAACCACATTATCCAAATCATGCTCTGTATCATTCCTTGGTCCGTATCACTATATAGAAGGCATGTATCGTCGGCATACATGTACTTTTTTCTTAAACAAGGCATGCTAGTTACATACATAATATAGCACACGGGACCATAGAGTGGTCCAGTTGAGAATATGGGATGTTTTTAATATCCCCATTTATACTCTCAGACCCACGGATATGCACATTAAGTTTTCTTCTGTTCAAGTACTCTCTAAACCAATCATTCATTGGCCCTCTAATGCAACACGGTTTTGAGGAAGGTTGAAATTTTACTTAATTTAGTTTTTTCTACTATTTTATTAATTATATTTAAAATTGTTATTGGCCTATATTTTGTAAATGCTAAATGAGCCCTGTTTGTTTATTGGTCTTATGACTGCCAACTAGTTCATCAGGATAGGCTGTGTTTTGTATTTTGTAAATCTTAATTCGAATACCATCCCCTTGCGACTTATTGTAGTTCATGCCAGTGAAATTGGAAATTGCATTGAATTATCCCATTCGATACATACATAAAAGTAAAGCTAATAAAAGCGTGTTTAAGAGCAAAGGCACGCAATCGCTATTTAATTTTTACTACAATTTACGTATTTAATATATTTGCACAAACATTTACTAACACATTTTTAAGTATGTTTATATTTAGGATATTTATTTTCGTTATGACCATTTGACAGCATACTTTTGTGATTGTGTTTTTAAGGCGGGGTT
>JAOCPS010454356.1:0-11852 GCA_025505425.1 Graphium colonna
GATTTGGAGAGGATAGGAGTGGGAAAAGAAAAGGGTAGACATGGCCATCCGGCATCCCCAAAAGACATGCATACTTTCACTCTCGAGGGCCACTTCTAGGCCAAGGGTCCTGAGCCCTGATCGCTCGTCCAATCGTCGCGAGCGTGGACATGGTTCGGCTCGACGACTATGGCTACGTCGATCCGCCACTGTGCTGCAGTCTGGATCAGCAGATCTTGAGCCGCGGCACAGTGGTTGATGTTCGCCTGCAGGATGGAGAGTTCGGTGACCATTTAATTATTAGGGGTGTCCATTGCCTCATTATCGGCTGTTGTTGCCGTAAAAGACGGAGTGGGGGGTCCGTGATTGCCCCCACCTGTCTTCTTTTTCGCGCCCTGTTTTGGGGGCCGGTGGGGGCATTGCCGGGAACTTCTTATGTGTGTGAACACGGTGACCGGCCTTCACGCCCTCCGTCACACATATAGCGCAGGAAAGCTTCCGGCCGCGCCTCCAGGAGGATTGCCCTCACCGACGACCAGCCGATCATAAATCAGCCGGCGTCTACCACCTTCTTGGCCGCCATAACCAGGCACTTCGCTCAGACAGTGTCCTGGCGGCAAAGTGGGTGGTTTATTACACTCACCTTTACACTATCCGCGGAGCAACCCCCCACCCTTGCTACATGTGTAGCCACCGCCTGATTGGTGGTCGCGCCTTCCAGACTGGAGACATTATCGCCTCCTTGGCTGGGGTGGTGGTAACGGGCACCGTCTCGGATTGGGCAGTAGGCAGTCCACAATGTTTATACTTGCGGCCAACTTGGCCTGCAGATGGGCGACCTCCTGCGATTCGGTCCGGGCGCGCAGCAATCGCACTGCGTCGGCTTTACGTCTCCGTCGAGGCGCAACTGCTGCTTTCCGACTCAGACAGCCTCCCACGAACAGGAGCGGCTCACCCATGGCATCACCACGGCCACGGGTGCGTCGCTCCTGGAGAGCGAACGTCGCAGCTCCCAGCGGGCCCCAACCGAGGCCCGACTTCCCTCTTCGATCAGCCACATTGATGTGCTTGTCTCCGTTGTTGCGCTGTTCGTCGCCATGGTCGCCATTGTTTTTTTGGGTTTGGTTTCGTTTTTCCATTGAAGTTCCCACAAGTTTGGAGGAAAGGGAACTCCAGACCGGCAGTGCCCCCGGTACTAGCCTAGGCGTACATACTGTGGAGGTTCGCCAGTATCCACAGGTTTTAACGACTTCGCTGTCGGGTTTTAAGTGACTGATCCTTGTTTTGGGCTGGCCAATTAAGGCAAGCCCCTGTCATTGCCGAGGGATTTTTTTTATGGAGAAGGAGGCAAATGAGCAGACGGCTCACCTGATGGTAAGTGATCACCGCCGCCCATGGACTCCTGCAATATCAAAGGGTTTACAAAAGCGTTGCCGGCCTTTGAGATAGGAGTAAGCTCTTCTCTTGAAGGTCCCTAATTCGTATCGGTCCGGAAATACCGCTGGCGACAATTCATTTCATAGAGTAGTCTTGCGTAGCAGTGAGTGACTACAGAAACACATAGTAGTGTACTGCCAACCATCAAGGGGGTGTCGATGGTATCTGGTCATTTGCCGCATCGTACGATGAGTCAACTTGGCAGCAGGTATTAATCCGAACAATTCTCGGAACACTTTCTCTTCATCGTCATCTTTTCGTAGAACCTTCTCGAGCTTCTTCTCGGGGACAACTCTCCATTCCCTTCAGGTAAAGTGCGCCGGAACAAATGTGTGTGCCACCCTTCACGCTCTCTCATTTATAGTTATCAAACCGGTCCGAGGCCATAAGGGTCAGGGGAGCCAGTGCCATCAAGCTTCCATGAGACTTCAAGCCCCCTTGGCGGATACGGTGCAGGGTTCTGCCACTCCCTCAAATTAGGATTGCCTACAGAAGGCCACCCTCCGTGGTCTACGATCGATCTACCAGCACATCTCTTCCCCCTGCGTATCCTCCTTGGTTGCAAAGCACAGAGGTAATTTACCATGCATACCTAACTAAAAGGCTTACTGGTTTGCTTTCTCTATAAAAAAAGATATAAAGAGGCGCCAGATGCATAACTCGCTCAAGGCGCAAAAATACCTAAGGTCGACCCTGATTGTACAGAAACGCTTTTTTAGTTGCCTCTAGGGCCTCATAAAGCCCTACCCTACGGTTTCGTTTTAATTTTTTTAATACTCGTTTTCGAAATAAATACGTACGTGGAGCCAGATAATAGATTGTTACTCGTTTCCAAAATATTAGTTCTTTTTCTTTTGTCATATGATCGTTCAGGAAAGATAGAACAAGTGAAAGAAATGTTGCCAAAGTAACTTGCTGACATATCGTGTAACATGCGAACGTGCCACAATGCAAATGGGTAGCAGTGGCCCAGATACTTCGTGTGCACACGAGAGCGTTCCCTCCGCGTCCAACGTCCATTCACAGAATTGTATCGGTGCGCTCGAGCGAAGCCAAGTGTGTTATCTCGCTCGCTGTTAGTCATGTGCATTAATCGCGACATTATACCTTGTATCTTTTTAGCTTTATAGAAATTACGTCGTTAAAATTTAAGCGAGTAGATCTACATTAATAGATAATAAATAAAAAACCGGCCAAGAGCGTGTTGGGCACGCACATTAAAGAGTTCCGTAGCCATTCGATGGTCCGACAGACCGATTGACAAAATAAATACCGACAAATTTCATTTTGCGGTTGACTCCATACGTTTTGTTAGGATGACTGTAAGTACATAAGTTTGTCAAATTGTATAAAAATATCCAGTTATGATACCGAATCCGATATAGTCTTCCTTGAAAGTACTTAGTTAGAGGTATATATCACATTTTTTTCAGAATTACTGTAATAATATTTAAAAAGTTAAGGGGAGGAGACGCTCTAATTTTAACTTTGTATCAAGATATCTTGGGCCTAGGAGGTTACATCCACATGGTCTGTAAGAAGTTTTTATTGCATTTTAAGAGATCTTTCCAAAAATATCCCATAAAAATTTTTAATTTTGCGGTTGACTTCATACATTTTATTAGGACAACTGCGACTGCATAAGTTTGTCTTTTAAAATTTCCTTTTATGCATTTTCTTATAGGTATATATAATTTTTTTTTAGAATTATTGTAATAATATTTCAAGAATTAAGGGAGGGGAGAGGACACTCTAATTTTGACTTTGTATTAAGATATCTTGGCCTCAGAGGTTTGATACACCCCACACGATGGGGTAAGTCAAAGAAAGATTTTTTTCTTTGTATGGGAGGAGGGATAAAAAAAAAAAATTTTACATAATTTTAAAAACCAATCTTTAGATCTTCAATATACATCTCTTCACCAATTTTCGTGACAATCGGTGGTGTACGAGCCCGGACGGACAGACATGACGAAATTATAATGGTTCCTAGTGGACTACGGAACCCTAAAAAGGTACTAATTAAGAAAGTACCAATTTGCAACGGTTTATCTATATTTTGGACTTTTTGCCCACCTGTCTTACTACTACGGCGAATCTTCCACTGAGCAGCTTTGACGGCAGTAGCTGGTTTAACGAATGGTTGATTGCAACAGGTTGTCGCAATGGCTACTTTTATTTTAGAAAAAGTATCTGGGAACTATATTATGCCACTGTTAAAGAAACAATTTAAGGTAACGTATTTTGGTTTAGGCTTTAAAATTAAGGATGCTATATTACCTGCATGCTACTGGCTCTTTAGTAGTTTAATTTCCCTAAATACTCAATTTTATCGAATTGTATGCTTATATTATGAAACATACGTAAAAATTTTACTTCACCAATGAATAAATTGTAAGTTTTTACAGGTATTATGTAACTAATGTATGCAACAATTTAACTTAGTTATTTGATTTTTCTAAGAAGTTATGCAAATGCCTCTTGCAAACGGCACAGTCGCGTTCCAGAGATACGTGAACGCAGATTTCACTTCGACTGCTATGAAGTTGATTTGATGCTAATACAACAGAGATCGGACAAAATGCAACGGAATTTAGTGTTTACTACCGACAATGTTTTTAAGATTTATCGCACATACGAAATAAAAGAAATTTTTCACACGGCAATATAAATATGTAGGGCTGGGAGTGTCAATCAAGTCAAGAGTAATCGTAAGAAAATTAGCAGACAAACATATTAACGTTAGACAGACGTAAAAGAAAGTTATTTTGAATGGCCTTTCTACATTTCGACTATCATGATTGTCGATAGACAAAAAAGTGTGAACTCGGCGTCATTATTGCAAATCCTCATTCTCTTCTTGTGCGTTAATACGAAAGACGCTTTGCAACTGCTGCTACTAAGACAATGAATGATAAAGCTTCCATGCGGAATGCGGAAGCATGTTTTCCCTCTATTCCATCATTGATTCATATCTAAATGTTCGCTTTGTTTAATATTTGGCCTGTGAAACGAGTAGGTGACTTGTGAAAGTTCTATTTGTAAAAAAACATTAGTGAATCTTTCCAATTATATAATAATATAGACTTTGATATATACAGCGAAAATTTTCTGAAGTTGCTACGATTAGCTGCTTACACGTTAACTAGGAACATTATCTTCAAATTGGCTTAAAGGAAGCGGGCATTAAAAGCCGCTAGAACTTATAACCGCAATAGTGATCGATAACCAAAAATATCTTCAGATCTAGTATTGGAGGCTGTATAGCAATGTAAAACCCTCGCTATTGTCAGAAGTGACTTCGCATAACAACGATCTACACTCACATATTTCGTTTTGTCTCGTTTTACTCTACTAAAACATCAGAAGTGATTACGACATCTTGTTGGAGTACTCAAACACCGGTGGATTGCAGTTCTTTACAACGCCTGTGATCGAATAGATTGTATGATCACCAACTTACCCAATAGAGCGGCCGGGCGTCGTTACGGTCAGCGCAGTGTCAGGGACGCAGAAAGGCTGACAGGGCGACATGTGATACTCGCAACTCGCGCCCGGTCCGTCTCTCCGCGAGGCCAACCGCCGATCTTAAATTAAGGGCTTAGCTTTATACAATTCGATTGTAATATTGTTTAGTTGACCCATTTTTGCATGCCTTTGACATAGTGGCTATTTAGAGGATTTCCACATGAGAGTGTTTTTGTTGTTTTCATCCATATTAATCAATTAAGAGCAACTTTATTCAGGAGTAACTAGATATATAAAGGAGTAAGTATTCGGTACTCCTGTTGCAAGTAGCTACGTAATATTCAAATCTTTGTTGCGGGCAATCGCTCGGTGAAAAAAGATTTCATAGACATAAACTGTCGTTGGTGTCTTTGAAACAATAGTTTTTACTTGGCAATACTCCATCAGTATAATAATTATGTTCCCGGTGGCAAAGCATAACATCTTTTCAGAACTTTTGGTGCACCTCTTCGGCCGTCCTCGCCCGGGGAAGTACCACACCACCCTTTTATAAAGTCGGCATATAATAAAGTATGCATGACTTTTGGGGATGCCGGATGGCCATGTCTATCCTTGTCTTTTCCCACTCCTTTCCTCTCCAAATCCTTAATCCCGATGTCATTCTTTCCAATAAACCTTTTCTATCCAATTTCCCAGGTTAACAACGCACTTGCAACTTTGCGGATATTGCGTGTGTCTATGGGCGATGGGATCAGGTGAACCATTTACTCGTATGATCTATCTCCTTTCCATTAAAAAAAAAAACGCTAGCAAAAACTTCAGCACGATCAAAATATGATTTTTTATAGTTCTATAAAATGTAAAAAAATTGACTTTGAAGTTTGTGATGTTTTTCACTTTGTTGGTGCGATATAAATAAACAAAATAAAAATAAAATGCAATAAATTATTTCTAACTGATTTAAAAGGTTACTTTCGTATAGGTTTCTATTTTACAGATGAGCTCGAGGCGCATAAGCCTTCCAATTCGTTGTAACTGTTTCAGCCATACACACGGTTAGGGAAACAGCCATAAGGTAACTGACATTTTGAAATGTAGTTCTAGTTGAAGGATAGAAAAATATCTTCAAGACGGTTATTATGTGTTGTAATTTGTCATACAGGCATTATATATTGCATATTGTGTCTAAAATACAGAAGAAAAAAGGACTATGAAGAAAATATAACGTCCTAAAGTCTAGTAAATTAATAAAATTTGCAAAATATTTGTTAACGACGATAAAACAAGAACCAGCAAATGCCTATTTCTATCAATGGTATCCTGATAATGTCTCATTTACACTCTGTAACTTAAAATAGATTATTTCATTATAACCTATTACCCGTATCAAATAGATATAAATTACAAGCCGAGTTGGGTTGTGGTAATTACTTATTAATATTAGATTTCTACAAATGGCTTCCTGTTGCTGTTGTTGTTGCGCAGCATCTTTTTGCATATGAGACATTTTGTAGCATCAGCTACAGAGCATCTTAAATCAAATCAAATCAAATATCTTTATTCAATATGGAATTGATATCACTTGCTTATTGATAGTCGTAAAAAACTACCACCGGTTCGAAACAAAAGCCACTGACCTGAGAAGAAGCGGCGTAAGAAACTCAGCGGGACTAATCCTTTTTTTATCTATATTTTCTAATAAATGGTTAATAACAGACAATTAAATATTTTACAAAGTGTTTCTTTTAACTTGAAGAAGACTGGAGCGAGCAATTCATTACCAGGGTGTGTTATCATTCAAGTTAGTATTAATATTATAATAGCCTTTAACACACAAAAGTTCCTTAACATTTTCCTTGAATTTATTAACGGAATAGTTTTGAACGTTTTCTGGGATTTTGTTGTAAACATGTATACATTGTCCCATAAAAGATTTACTAATCTTCCTTAGTCTTGTTACAGGAATAATTAATTTATGTTTGTTCCTAGTATTTACAATATGTACATAATTATGAGTTAGAAATACATTTTTATGCTTGTGGACAAACATTAAGTTTTCAAATATGTACTGAGAAGCAACAGTCAAATGATTCTTTGGGACCCAGGTTATGGATTGCTCGAATAGCTCTCTTCTCTAGAACAAATACCGTATTTACATCAGTGCCGTTTCACCAAAGCAGAATGCCATAAGACACTATACTGTGAAAATAACTAAAGTACACTAGACGAGCTGTATCTACTTCAGTCAGCTGTCTCATTTTTTTATCGAAATTTAATCTACTTATATGAGGGCCCCATTGCAGTTTTGCATCTATAGTGATGCTAAGAAATATCGTCGACTCAATAGGTTTAACGTTTCCCATCCAGAATAACATCACATTTTACATCTTGAACATTGGGTGTCATCAATTTTACACATTTTTTTTCTTATTGTTTAGTAACAAATTATTAATACTAAACCAATGTGCCACTTTTGAGAGAGTATTATTCTTAAGAAGGTATTTTACGGTTTTAAAAGCTAAAGTACATCTTAGTTTCTTTAGCTTTATCTGATTCGTCATAATCCTTTAATATTTTATTGAAACTGATACAATCGTCACATCATCGAGTAACCAAGTAATTGCATTATTGTTAGAATTTCCATTGAATTTTATTTCCGTCACAACTACGGGGCAATTTAAAGTAGTGAATGCCCCTATTTTAATTCCCCTAGTAAACAACTTATATGCACGAATTATTAACTTATTTATGATTATTAACTACACTACTCCGTGATGTCATAATTTATAAAAAATCAACAAGTAATATCATTTAAATTTATATTCTCATGTAAATACTAAAAAAACGGCTCTCTTGCTTTTTATTAGTCTCAATGTTTGAGATACTATGTTATTCATGAACATAGGTATGTGTTCATTGTTATATTATATCCAAAACAGATTTTTTTTAAAATATTTTAACCAAACCTTTATTAATTGAATTAAAATAGTACTTTATTTTTTCTATATTTTAATAAAATATTAGCGAATTATTTGAAATTATACTAACATTTTTTTAAAATATTCCAACTAAGCTCTAGGCTTGTGCTAAGATGTTAGTCGAATGGCGGAATTCGAACCCTCGACCACGTTATCGGATGTCCGTATCCTTAACCTGTCATAGATAAATGCATTCTAACAAAATATTTGATGACAAGCTTAAATTTGTTATTCCTTGTTCTAATACCGCTGCTTAAAAAAAGCTTAATAATCAAAACAAAAAATGAAAAATATTAAAGTTCGTTCCGTCAGTAATCTGTCCTCTTAAGGGACGAAACTACGAGGTGCCTCCCAGGTTGCGAATTTGTTTGAATAGTTTAAAGAAATGCTTTACTAGTTCTTATTCGCCGTGTCTTATAATCCACTGGCTAGGAATGGTGTCAGGTACTAAATTAATTAACGTTAAGGGATATTTAATATATTGTAAAATTGTTTCGTATTATAACTATTACATCTATCGAGAGCACTCTACAAGTCTCCTGCAGAATCCGGGCACACGGTACGTTGTACAAGCCGTGCTGTACAAATACCAATATTACAATACCATAATAAGTGCCGTTTTGCACATATCTTAAAATATTGTGTAAATTATTTTGCAGTAACGATTATTGTTTTTAAGATATTTTTACTTATCACTAGTGACTGGATAGTCGGTCCAAGAAACTCCTGTCATGGTTAGTAAATAACACAAAGATATTGTTTCCTATTTTCAAAGGCTATCTAAAGCCGATGACTACTTTTAACCGACTTAAAAATAGGTAAAGGGTATATGTTCGGCTTTAGGTGAATTGTTTTTTATGTATGGCTCCGATTGCTTCCTAAATTATGAACCGATTTTCAAAATTCTATTTTTATTTGAAAGGGTATATCTTCGAGGTGGTTCATCACATATTGATAAACATGAGTCTAATAGTTTCTGTGGTAAACCAAAAAAACTATAATAATATGTATATCATGAAAGTTGACTTCTAAGGCAGTTGGAGTCGGTTTCTCAGTATTCTATGTAAATTATAGGTACTTGTTTTAATCAAAATTTAAAGCATATCGAAACTTACCAAACTGAGTCTGTTTTACCGAAAATACACGGAGTCGGTGTCAATTAGTTAAGAAACAAGTAGTTGGTGGGATTTAATAATAATAATCTTCGGTCATTGTGTTAAGCCCCATGTTTGCCTGTCTGTCATCGGATCGTTTTATTGGTTTAAATCATAGGCAATTCATTCCTTAAAAAAATCTTGTTTTTTTATTATTATTTTGACACTGCTATTAGTTTAATAACAATGCCAAAATAAGTGTTACAGTTTCAAAAAATATTACAAAGAAGGATTAACATTCCGCATAGTTCATGTTCAATTATTTTTTAGATAAAATATTATATAGTTTCTTGTATTTGTGTCGCGAACAAACATAAAATATATCAACACCGGAAATTGAATCTGTAATTTTCGACATCCGATGTTCGAACGGCGCAATATCGTTTTTGAAAGTTGAGCAAGTGGGAAATACTTACCCGGGTATGAAGCATCCATTCGGCTGCGATAGATAACTCTGTGTTTGAGAGCCGCTGACGCCGACCCACATGGTTTTCAAACTTCGCTTCCACTGGTGCCGCGATATCGAAGCGGCATCGTGCGGTACGCTGTCATCCGCGGCGACTGAGCCACAGCCACTAACTAAACTACGTCAAGCAACTTGGTACTCGAGGCGAAAGTGTGTGACCATTAATGCGCGCGCAGCTGAAATGACTTAAACAGATTTCCAAAGTTGTTTCGTTCTTATTTATTTAATAAGACTTACCAACTAAATACATACAGGACATTAACATACAAAATATATTAGTTATTATTATAAAAGAGTTGCCTCAGGAAAATTTCTATAGGCATAGACTAAATAACATGTTGTATATGTTATTAAATAGTAACAACATACCATTAAATGATAAAAATAGAGTAAGTAAAATGAATTTAATTAACAATAACAATATTTTTAAATATAATGTAATTAAATTGACATGTGATACATTTAATCTATCAAACTTTTATGTGACACAGTTAGCTAATTTGCTATCTTCATTTATACATTTTAATTCAACCAATTGTTTGGTTGGCCAGACTCCTGTTTCTATTGAGTAGCGAAAAAAATTAACATATAATAATTTGGAATCCGTTCCAAGTAATTTAAATTAATCAATACGACAACAGAGGCACTCGCTAGCAAACTTTTAATTTACAATTATAATACTTAATTTATTAAATCAACATTCAGAGCCATTAGTAAAAGAAAAATATAATAATAACAATTGTAGTAGTATAAGGCTATCCATATATGTATATATATAAATATCCAAGGAATGTCTGGTCAAGAACTTGAAATTAGATTATTTTTGAATAGCAACAATATAGATATCCTATGTATTACTGAACACTGGCTTTCAGACCATCAACTAATAATTAACTTTAGATGTCACCAGGTTATTAGTCTTTTAGTAGAGGAAAAGCAATACGCGGTGGCTCCTTAATCATAGTCAATAACAGGTTAAAATTTAAAAATCGTAAAGATATTGTGAGCCTCTCTATTGAACAAACTATTCAAATAGCCTGTCCAAAGCTTGAGCACTACATTGTTGCATGCGCATATAGACCTCCAAATGCATTATTTGAGGATGTATTGGAAGAAATTCTATCAAAGCTTTCGGACTCTAATAGAAACATGAATTTACTAGATAATTGCACCAAAAGTATTAGATTCAGATCATTGTTAAATTCATATAACCTTGTAAGTTTATTTCTTGAACCGGCAACCGACTTTTCGGCAACTTGCATAGATAACATATTTACCATTTGTCAACCGATCGATAAATCAATCATAAATATGTTAGCTTCAAATAAAAAAAGTATTAAAAATTAAATAAAAAAAACTATGTTTGTTCCTGTAAATAGACTTCGTATTTAGAAGTTTAGAAGCATTATAATAAATAAGCTTCCATATTTATCCTATAAAGAAAACCCTAATGAGCTTTATAATACATTATTTAAATTAATACAACAAATACATTATTTAAAACAAAAATATTTAAAAAATATGCCATTTAGCAAATTCATTACATATAAGAAATAAAATAACATATGCAACCGATAAAATAAAAATGACTTGGAATAAGATTAATAGTGAAACTGGAAGAGTCATAAATCGTAACTTGAAAATAACATTGAATTTTCAAGATAATAAGATTACATCTGATCAAGATATTGCAATTTTTTTTGAAAAATATTTCACTGACATTCCTGTTTTCATTCATTTCTTTCCTCTCCGACTGTTGCTGAGTCTTCATTGAAAAAGTATACTAGGCAATGTAAAGAAGACTTTTGTTTCTCTCGTGTATGCGATAAAAACATTATGAGTACTTTTAAATCTTTAGATATTAAAAAAACTGCTGATCTATGGGGGATCTCTGTTAAGATGATCAGTTTTGTTATCGACGTAATTTCACCTTAAATAGCAACTATTTTTAGTATTTTCTGACCTTATGAAATATATTCAAATTATTCCTGTGTTTAAATCTGGCTGTATTACAGACCCCAATAATTTAAAGCCTATTTCTATACTGCCCACTCTTAGCAAAATATATGAAAAATTGATTTTAAATCAATTGTTGATACATTTTAACGTGCACGATTTCTTGAGTAACAAACAATTCGGTTTTACGAGGGGCGCTCAATTACTGATGCAGGTGTTCATCTTTTAAAAAGTATCATAACATCCTTTCACAGCTTTTGCTGCACTTTTAAGGCCACGCTCGTCTGGGGAAGTACCATCGCCCTTTGTAAAGTCGGCATAAAATAAAGTATGCATTACTTTTAGGGATGCCGGATGGCCATGTCTACCCTTTTCTTTTCCCACTCCTATCCTCTCCAAATCCTTAATCCCGAC